>CAUYUJ010000135.1:12500-27500 GCA_963575745.1 Prorocentrum cordatum | reverse complement strand
ACTACTACTGCTACTATTACTATACTACTACTACTACGACTACTACTACTACTTACTACGACTACTACTACTACTACCACTACTACGTTTACGAATACTATTACTACGACAACCACTCCTACTCCTACTCCTACTACTACTACTACTACTACGGCTACGACTACTACTACGACTACTACTACTACTACTACTACTATTACTACTACTACTACTACTACTACTTACTACGACGACTACTACTATTATGATTACTACTACTACAATTACTACTACTGATACTATTACTACTACTACTACTACTACTACTACTACTACTTACTACGACTACTACTACTACTACTACTACTACTACTACTACTTACTACGACTACTACTACTACTACTACTACTACTACTACTACTACTACTATTATTAATAATATTACTACGGCGACGACGACTACTACTACTATTACTACTACTACGACGACGACGACGACTACTACTACTACTACTACTACTGTTACTACTACTACTTCTTACTACGACTACTACTACTTACTACGACTACTACTACTACTACTACTATTACTACTACTACTTACTACTTCTACTTACTACGACGACTACTACTACTACTACTACTACTACTACTACTACTACTGTTACTAATAATATTACTACGACTACTACTACTACTACGGCTACTACTACTCCTATTACTACTACTACTACTGCTCCTACTACTACTACTACTACTACAACTACTACTACTACTACTACTACTACTACTAGGTCTCGAGGGCCACCTTGGGTTTGGAGAGCTCCAGCGGCCCCGTCGAGTTCTCCATCTTGGGCCCCTCTTGGGGCCTTCTTGGGGGCCCCTCGGGCCCCTCTTTAAGTCAGGTTTGAAGGCCTTCTTGGGGCGAGCTTAGGGGCTTGTTTGGCCGTCTTGGACGCTTGCAGTACCGAGAAGGCGAGTATGTCAAACTCATACCCTGGCATGTTTGTTCTAATGATTTGTGGCCTCCTTGGCCGATCCCCGTGGCCTCCCAGACGGCCCGAAAGACCTCCAAGAGAGCCCCACGGCGGCCCCACGGGAAAATCTCGGAACATCTCTGAGCGAATCGCGCTCATGAGGCGTCAGGAAAAGGTCATGAGGCCACGACGCCCAGACGCGTCTGTCTCATCCTAAATCATTACTTCCTCTATTTTCATATTACTCTCTTCCTTCCTCCTTTTCTTCCATCGCCATCTTGTGTCATTCTTCCTCCTCATCCCCCCTTCTCTTTCTCATCCTCCCTTCTCTTTCTCATGCTCCCTTCGCTTTCCCATGCTTCCTCCTCTTCCTCATCGTTCTTCCCCTGCTTTCTTCCCAGTCCCTTGTCCCGCCTCCTCCGTCCCTCCTCCCTTCCATCTTCGCCCCCCCCAGTCTGCGAGGCAAGACGCACGCGCGTTTGTTCCTGTCGCGGGGCAGACCGGAGAAGCTAGACCTGGCGTTCGCGCTCATTCAGGAGTGCCTGGCCGCGGCACGGGCCGCTGCTTTGCCCAGTCTCAGCCTCAGTCTCAGTCTCAGACTCGGTCTCGGTGTCAGTCTCATGTTTTGTCACAGCTTTTTTTTTGTTTCTCTCTCTCTCTATCTCTCTCGGATGAGGAGGAGGGGGTGGAAGAGGAGGAAGGAAGAACATGAGCAGGAGGAGGAGGAGGAGCAGGAGGAGGAGGAGGAGAAGTGAGGAGGAGGGAGGATATTGAGGGAGGAGCAGGAGGAAAATGAGGGTCTGGAGAGTTGTGGAGATGGGTGGGGTTCAGCGAGGCGGGAGGGGGCACACACTGCAGAGCTCGGTTGCATGCTGGGGTGCAGAGCTCTGATGTTGCGCAAGCTGCAGTCAGAGTACGGTGCAAGCGCCATTCCGCTGCACAATTCTGCTTTGTCAGTTGCAGCAGGGTCTTTTCTGCGGAGCAGTTCGTCCATCAGTTTGGTCAGGTCATGTTGCGCCATGTGGCATATAATCAGAAAGGGTTGATGGCTGCTGATGCTGCCCGAATGCGTTTCACAGCAGCTGTCCAGAGTGTGCAGCGCTTGAACGGGGTAGCCTTTCCGCTCTTGGCGAAGACGGCGAGTATGCGGCAGAAGCCTTTGAACCCCATTTGGATTACATGTTGCATGTATTGGCAGCACCATCTGCGCCGGCATCCGGAGATGTCGGCAGCCATCGTGCTGCAGACGCAGTCGCCCAGTTGGTTGCGACAGCAGCTGGCCTGGAGACCCCGAGCGGGATACCCTGTCGACGGCGGATGTGCACCCTTCGGAAACGGGACGCCCCAGCACATGGGAGACAACGCGGGCGGAGCCAGTAGACGAAGCCTCGGATTAGTTGTTTCGTGCTCTTTCCTTTTGATCGGGCTCTTCTTATTTTCACTGTGCAACGTTGGCATGCTTAGTAAAGAAGTGAAGAGGTTGGGACTGGGGGAGGAGGCAGGGAGGCGGTAGGGAGGCAAGTTGGAGGAATGGGGGGAAGGAATGGGGGGGAACGAAAGAGAGAGAGAGAGAGAGAGAGAGAGAGAGCGAGAGGAAAGAGGATGAGGGGGCGGACGGCGGAAAAGGAAGAAGAGGCGACTGAGACAGGGCGGAAGGTGGGTGAGGAGGAGGAGGAGGAGGAAAGGATGATGAGGCATAGATACAAACAATCATAAAAGGAAGATGTGGAGGATATGGATGGCGGGAGTGAGTGAGTATGATGGATCGATGTGTGGAGGAGACGGATTGTCGGTGGTGAGCATGATGATGGTTGTGGTGGTGGTCGAGATGCAATATTTAGTTGTATTCGGGATGACGATGGTAATGATACGGTGGCGATGGTGATGGTGGTGGCGACAGTGATTATGTTCTCAGTAGTGGTAATGATGATGGGGAATGATTATTGTGTGGGGTTGATGATCGCAGCAACGACGACTATACAATGGTAATGAGAGGCGTGGTGAGGATGGTGATGGTGATGACGATGATTTTGGTGATGATTGGGATGAGGATTCGGATGATGAGGGTGAGGATGATTATGAGGATGAGAATGAGGCTGATGGTAATGCTGATGATGATCATGCTGATGACGACGATGATGCTGCTGACGGGGATCATGATTACGATGATGATGATGATGATGATGATGATGATGATGATGATGATGATGATGATGATGATGATGATGATGGTGATGGTGATTATGATGCTGATGATGATGACGATGAGGATGATGATGATGATGATGACGATGATGGTGATGGTTGCGACGAAGGCGAGGGCGAGGACAGTTGCGATTGCGAGTGTGTTGATGATGGTGATGATGAGGTGGAGGTCGAGGAGGAAGACACACGTGGAGGAGGATGAGGATGAACAGCCAGAACCCAACAGCTCCGCCGCCAGTGCTTGTCTACCGTAAAAGGGAGAAACCAACAACAGCGCTCGGTGCTAAGACGAGACTTACGTTTTGAACACGAGTGGCCTCCTATCCAACTGTTGGGCACTTTCCAGATGGATGTACGCAGCGCGATGGCGAGAGCCACATTTGGAAAACACTTGCGAGTCTTGTAAGACGAATCTGCGCAGAGCTAGGGCGATGACCACTTTTCAACCGTTCGTGTAGCCGTTTGAAGTTTCAGGCTTCAATATCAGACATTGTCGAGATGTCTTGGGTTAAACGCCTGGCCCGCCTATACCAACACGTCTGCTGGCGCGACGGGGAGGAGTTATTCATCATTACGAGGGATGGGGGATGATGAGGAGGACCGGGAGTAGTGGGATGAGGAGGAGGAAGAGAAGGGTGAGTACGAGGAGGAGGAGGTGGAGGCGAACGCGGAGGAGGATGCGGCCTTGGAGGATGCGGCCTTCAGCATGGGTCTGCCCCTTGCCGCGCTTCTCTTCTAGAGGAAGGCCTCGAGATGCACAAGCGCGCGGAGCCCACCGATTTCATCATGAGGCTCTGGGTGAGGGCGGGGTGACGATGATGATGATGATGATGACGATGATGATGACGATGATGATGATGATAATGATGTTGCTGATGATGACGATAATGATGGCGACGATGATGACGATGCCGATGCTGATGACGATGATGCCGCTGCTGCTGCTGCTGCTGCTGCTGCTGATGATTGTGATGATGGTGATGATCATGGTGGTGGTGATGGTGGTGGTAATGATAGTGGTGGTGATGATGTTGACGATGACGATGATGATGACGATGCTGCTGATGATGATGCTGACGATGATCATGAGGATGATGATGATGCCGATAATGATGTTGATGGTGATGATAATGGTCATTCTTATGATAACGATGATGGCGATAATGCTGATGTGACGATGGTGATGGTGATTCTGACGATGATGAGGGTGCTGATGCTTCTGATGCTGATGACGATGATGACGAGGATGAGGGTGAGGATGAGTATGGTGATGATGCTTGTGATGGTGATGGTGATGGTGATGGTGATGGTGATGGTGGCGAAGATGATGATGGACATTCTGATGATGCTGAGGATGATGTTTAGGATGATGTTAATGTTGATGTTGATGTTGATGATGGTGTTGTTGATGATCATGGTTGTGGGGTCGGGGGCGGGGTTGGTGGTGATGATGATGATGAGGGCGATGATGAAAATGATTAGGATGATGCGGAGGAGGATAAGGATCTGATTCGGTGGCTCATTAGGACGAGCAGCATGAGGATGACCATGATGATGCTTACCGTTAGGACGATGACGATGATGATCGGGGTGGTGCTACGGATGGTGGTATTGGCGATGACGCTGTTGTTGAGGACAGTGGTGGTGATGCCGTTGATGATGGTTATGATGATGCTGACGATGGTTAAGATGACGATGCTGTTTATGAGGACGGTGATGATGATGATGCTGATGATGATGACGACGACGACACCAACGGCGATGATTATACTGCTGACGATGATAATGTTGACGAGGAGGAGGGGGAGGATGAGGATGCAGATGATATTGGTAATTCGTATGTTGATGCAGACGACGATGAGGACGATGCTGATGCTGATGCTGCTGATGATAATGATGATAATGATGAATGTGGTGCTATTGTTGATGGCGTAAGCGACGAGTATGATGAGGATTTCGATGATGCTGATGACGATGATGGTGGCCACGTCGACGATGACGACGGTGACGCTATGAATGATGATGATGATGATGCTGATGATGCTGATGATTATGATGATGCTGACAACGATGCCGATGATGATGCCGATGATGATGATGATGATGATGATGATGATGATGATGATGATGATGATGATGATGATGATGATGATGATGATGATGATGATGATGATGATGATGATGATGATGATACTGATGATGATGATGATGATGGTGATGCTGATGGTGATGATGCTGATGATTGTGCTGATGATGAGGAGGATGAGGATGAGGAGGGGGAGGAGGAGAAGGAGGAGGAGGAGGCGGACGATGATTATGTTGATGATGATGCTGATAGTGCTGATGATGCTTATGATGATGCGAATGGTAATGATGATGCTGAAGATGCCGATGATGATGGTAATGTTGGTGATGATGGGGATGATGGTGCTGAACGCTGAAACTGTCGCTGGTGCTGGTGCTGGTGCTGGTGCTGGTGCTGGTGCTGGTGCTGATGATGGTGATGATGGTGTTGAAAATGATGATGATGATGATGATGATGATGATGATGATGATGATGCTGATGCTGATGCTGATGGTGATGATGATTATGACGAGGAGGATGCGGATGAGGATGAGAATGGGGATGGGGATGACGATGATGATGAGGATGAGGATGCTGCTGATGATGATGAGGATGCTGATTCTGAAGATGATGCTGCTGATGATCATGATGACGATGATGGAGATGATGGTGATGATGGTGATAATGAAATGATGATGATGCTGATGCTGATGATGCTGATGCTGAGGATGCTGATGATGCTGCTGATGATGATGCTGATGATGATGCTGATTCCGAGGAGGAGGAGGAGGAGGAGGAGGAGGAGGACGGAGGAGGACGGAGGAGGACGGAGGAGGAGGACGGAGCAAGAGGGACAGGGCGAGGCGAAGCGGGACGAGCTGGACCGCATCCCCCCCGCCCACCAGCCAGCGCGCCCCTCCGCCCCGACCCCTTCATGACGCCCCCCACCCACCCACCCACCCACCCACCCACTCACAAGCCAGCGCGCCCCTCCGTCCCTCGACCCCTTTATTTCGGCACGGCACACCCCTCCGACCCGACTCCTTTATTTTGGCGCGGCACCACCCACTCCGCCCCCTCCGCGCGCGCCCCCTCCGCATCCCCCCCAGCCTTCAGCCAGCGCGCCCCCTCCGCCCCGACCCCTTTGTCTTGGCGCGGCACCGCCCCCTCCGCCCTGACCCATTCATCTTGGCACGGCACCGCCCCCCCACCCCGAGCGCCCCCTCCGCATCCACCCATCCACCAGCCGACGCGCCCCTTTCGCCCCGACACCCCTATCCCGAGCGGCCCCTCCATCACCTCATTCACCAGCCAGCGCGCCCCCCTTCCTTTCTGTGCAAGAGCCATGGCGCGCGTGCCACTTGTTTGTTGCATGTGAAGTACAGTTGTGCCACGCACATAAAGCAATCCTACAAATACACACATCTACAGATATGCATAGACGCATGCGGCAGACATGTAGAACTGCATATCTTACACCGCGCAGACGGATGGCACCACACAGGTGGCATTCCACACGGGGCACCGCAGCATGCAAACCCAGCGTGCAGGCTGCAAGACCCCACGCTGGCCACTACTGGGCGCCCCCGGCCCTTCTTGAGCCCGTGGTGGCCTCCGCGGGCCCCCGGGCTCCTGGGCGATGCCGCTGCGCCCAGGAGGCGCCCGGCGCTCCTTGCCCGCGCGCGCCGGCGCGCCGACGCGGCGCGCGGGGGGGCCTGTGGAGGTGCAAGATGCTCAGTTCCTGCGGCGAGTGCGCCGGCATCCTGGGCGACTTCTCTGAGGACCCTGGGAGGGGAGGAGGGAGCAGGAGGGGGAGGAGGAGGAGGAGGAGGAGGAGGAGGAGGAGGAGGGGGAGGAGGAGGAGGAGGAGGCCTGAGGAGGAGGGAGGAGGAGGAGGAGGAGGAGGGGGAGGAGGGAGGAGGGAGGAGGAGGAGGAGGGAGGAAAAGGAGGAGGAGGGAGGAGGAGGGAGGAGGAGGAAGACCAGAGTAGGGCCGAGGTGTATCAGCGATGCTGCACCCACCCCCTCCGTCCCAAGCCCCTCGATCACGAGCCGCTGTGGGCATTCTTTTTCCCTTCGCGGGGCGCCCCCCCCCTTGAAAGGCGAGCGCCACGTGGGCCGGCAGTCCAGGCGGGAGCACCGTTTTACCGAATTGACGCTCAGGGGTGGACCTAAATGGTGTTTTGGCGATTTCGTGGGCCGCTTTCGTTTCGATTCAGTTTTGCGTGAAAGGTGGGTTGAAGACAAAACGAGGGAAAACGAAAACAAAACGAGAACGACAAACACTGTTTAGGTTCAGCCCTGCTTCCCCTCCATCGTTCCAAGTAGAAGGAATGCGATGCGGTGCGGTCGGGACTTCCAAGGAAGTGCCCAGCGAGAGCCCCGCTCTGAGAAGGAGTCGCTCTCCCTCCGTGAAGGAAGTGCCGCGCGATGCGAAGCCCAAAGGCGAGAGCCCTGGCTCTTTCCATTTCGGCTCTTCCCGCTGGGCCGCGCCCGGGGGGAGGCCTTACCCCGCCCCCGTCCTTCGCGCGGCGCCCCCCGTCCGCGAGAGGCCGGCCGGGCGGGCGCTCGTGCCCCGCGGGCCAGGACGGAGCCTTCGTCCGGACTGGTGCGCCCTCCGTCCCTCTCAATGGGCGCCAAGACGAAGTCGGGCCTCTCCCTCCAAGGGGGAATATCCAAAAATAGTCAAACAATAGTCTGGGGGTTATTTTTCCCAACCATCCTGTGGTGTTGGGTCCTCGTTTTGAAGAGACGGTCCCCGCGTTCTCCTCCTCTCGTGCGCCCCCCCTCCTCCCTACCGTCCGCATGCGCCCCGCACACCCAGTACAGCGTTTCGTGGCCCCATAGGGAGCCCCTCCGAAGGTCCCAGTGCTACCGTCCGCATGCGTCCCGCACACCCAGTAATTACAGCGTTTCGTGGCCCCACAGGGAGCTCCACCGAAGGTCCCAGTGCTACCGTCCGCATGCGTCCCGCACACCCAGTACAGCGTTTCGTGGCCCTCCTCCTGCTCCTCCCTGCGTTCACCCATCCAGTACAGCGTTTCGTGGCCCCATAGGGAGCTCCACCGAAGGCCCCAGTGCCCCCGTCCACATGCGTCCCGGAAGCCCAATTTGGCATTTTCACCCACCCAGTGCAGCGTTTCGTGGCCCCATAGGGGGCTCCACCCAAGGTCCCAGTGCCACCGTCCGTATGCGTCCGGGAAATGTAATTTGGCATTTTCACCCGCGCAGTGCAGCGTTTCGTGGCCCCATAGGGGGCTCCACCGAATCCCCCAGTGGGACCGTCCGCATGCGTCCCGGTAACCCAATTTGGCATTTTCACTCAGTCAGTAGAGCGCTTCGTGGCCCCATAGGAAGCTCCACCGAAGCCCTCAGTGGGACCTTCCGCATGCGTCCCGGAAACCCAATTCGGCACACCACCCACACAGTACAGCGTTCCCCCCCGCCCAGTGCAGTGCTTCGTGGCCCCATAGGGAGCTTCTCCGAAGCAGATATTCACAATTACGGTACCCACAACTGCCTATGGTTGGGACCTTCGCCAGGATAATTTGAATATTTTTTTGGAATGTTTTGAGCGTTTTTAAAATATATTTTTCGTCCGAAAACCCCCTGTAGGGGAACAGGCACGACCTAACGCCAACATCGCAGAGCGGATTTCGTTCGGAAAACGAGAGGATGGGCCCGGAGTGTCCTGGAGGATGTCGCTTCGGATGTCGAGGTGAATTTCGTGCGGATCTTTGTTTGGCCACGAATGAAGACCACACAAAACATCCACGCGAAGTTCCCTTCGTTGTTCGTTCGCCGTTTCGGGCAGAAATCCACGCTGAGATCCACGCAGAAATCCGCTGCAGCACTTCTGCAAGGCCGGGGCAATGATCCTTCTCTGCCGGTTCCAATATCTAAGCACAGTGTGTAGTCGGTCGCATTTTCCTGGTGGCATGTGTACTGTCCAGAGCAAGTTCCCGCGCACGCAAACATCCAATGAACTAAGTCCGCCCATGTTCGAAATTCAGCGCGATCGGCCTTTCGTTCTGAAAACGAGAGGATCGGCCCGGAGTGTCCTGGAGAAGTTCGTTCCGGATTTCGAGGTGAATCTCGTGCGGATTTTTCTTGGCCAGGAATGAAGACCACACAAACCATCCGCGCGAAATCACCTTCGTTGTTCGCTCGCCGCTTCGGGCAGCGATGCACGCAGAAATGCTCACAGAAATCCGCTGCAGCACGTCTGCAAGGCTGGCGCAACGATCCTTCTCTGCCTCCCTCCCTCCCTCCTCTTCGTCCTGCCCCCCGCTCCCGCTTCGGAGAGGGCCCCAGCGCCTCCATCCCGCCCGCTCCTTACCTCCCGCCTCCCTCCCTGCCCCTCCCCTCCTTCCCCCCCTCCCTTGCCCCTTGCCTTCCCTCTCCTCCCTCCCTCCCTCCCCCCCCCCTCCTTGCCGCCCGCCTCCCTCCCTCCCTCCCCTCCCTCCCCTCCTCCTCCTCCTCCTCCCTCCCTCCTTCCCCTGGAGGCGGGGCCCCAGGGTGGAGGTGAGCCGGGTGGCCCCCCGGGCTCTCTCGCGCTGCCCCTCCCCGCTCCGCGTGGCCGGCGCGGCCTCCCGCCGAGGCCGCCGGGGCCCCCCTCTGGAGGCGCCCCCTGCGTGCCCTCCTGCCCCGGGAGGGGCGCCCGGCTGCAGCCTCGCCTTCTTTTGCGGGTGCCCGCTCCGCAGGCTGCAGAGGGGTGCGCAGGCGGCCCTGCCCGTGGTCGGGGCGGAGGAGGTCGGGTCGTCCCAGGGGGGGGCGCACCTGGTCGTCTCTTGGGCCGAGTTGCGCCGCAGCGCCGCGGGCGCCGGGCCCCCGCGTCGGGTGGCGAGCTGTCCCTCAGCCATCCCTGCACTGGAGGCGCCGCTGAAGGGGCTGCGCCCGCGGCCCCATCGGACGCCTTCCCAGGCCACCAGCACCAGCACCACCACCAACAGCAGCAGCAGCAGCAGCACCACCACCACCACCACCATCTCCCCCTTCCTCTCCCTTGCCTTACCTCCTCCCCTTCCCTCCCTTCCTCTCCTTCTTTCACTCCCTCCCTATCACCTTTCCTACCTGCCCCCCGCGCTTTGGAGGACCCCAGCGCCGCGGGCGAGTGGTTCGACCGCTCCATCGAGCTCCACCGCGAGGCCGCCGCGCTCCCCCCGCTCCGGGGCGGCGACGCTTCTCGCAGTGAGGCGGGTTTCGGTGGAGGTCGGCGCTGCGCAGCGAGGGGTGCGCAGTTTGTTGGCGCCGTTGTCAGAGTGAGGGAGCCGAACGGTCGTTCAGTGTCCCTGGGCGCGTGGCTGAAGTGAGGTTCTGCGGTGCGGATTCCTGTTGTCATTTGTTGTTGTTTGTTGTTGTTCGTTGTCGTCATCCCCCCCGCGACCCGCCCGCGACCCACCCGCGACCCACCCGCGACCCACCCGCGACCCACCCGCGGCGACCCACCCCGCGACCCGCCCCGCGACCCGCCCGCGACCCACCCGCGACCCCTCGTTGCAGAACTTGTAAAAATTTGGCGCCTTCGGCGGGCTTCTTCAGAGCCTCGCAGACTGTCGACGTCCCCGCCACCCCCTCACTCTTATCCGCAATTGACGGGTGCTACGTATTATATTATCTAATTTCCTTCGGCCCATCCCGCCACTGGGCCTGGTCTGTGGGGATGAAGTCTGTCCGATGTTCGTTGGGACCTCGTGGGAGGCTTCTCTTCTCGGGGGCCTCTTGGAGGCAATTTGGACGCCTCTTGGGGGCCGTTTGGGGACCTCTTGGGGCCCCTCTTTTGGGCCTGTTGGGGGCCTCTTGGGGCTTCTTGGGTGCCTCTCGCGGACTCCTCTTTGGGTCTCTTGGGGGCCTCTTGGTACGGAATATTCGCATGTTCGGTTCGTGTTCCCTTTTTGGAGCCCCTTTGGAGGCCGTCTTGGGGCCCTCTTGAGCCGTTTTGGGCTGTCTTGGGCTGTTTTGTGGCCCTTTTGCTCCGTTTTGGGGCCCTCTTGGAGGCCTCTTGGGCCGCCTTGGGGCGGTCTTGGGAGCCTTCAGGGTCATCTGGGAGCGTCGGGAACGAACAGTCGAGAACGCCAAACTCCTTCAACAACTTCCGGGAAATCAGTGATTTTGGCCTCTAGGGGTCCTCTTGGAGGTGCTCTTGGACGCCTCTTTGGGGGTCGTGGAGGCCTCGTGGGCCATCCTGGGGCCATCTTGAGCGTCTTACAACGATCGCTCAGCAATTTGAGGTTTCCGTGGACCGTCTTGGGGGCTTCTTGGGGCCCTCTTGGCCCGTCTTGGGGTCCTCTTGGGTCCGAAACAGTCATGCGACACGACGCGGGGGAACCGCGGGCCGACGCGGGCCGCTACGGAAGATTTGGCCGAGAGGCTCCGAACTGTCTAAGGATTCCTCAGGAGGGACGACTGAGGCTCAGAGGGTTGGTGGAAGGACCTGAGGACACGCGCACTCCGTTCCCAGCGGCACTGCAGCTGAGATTATAGGATCTCAGAACCTAGCATTTAGTGAGTCACCGTGCAGTAGGATGTATTATGTTGTTTTGCCTTCTTGTGTACCATGTGATAGTATAGCATCGTATATGGTGTTGTTTGATAGAGCACCTGGTTCTACCATTGTATGATCGTGTGCTATGTTCTTGCAGATTATGTGACACGGCCTTGTAGCACATACTATTGCACACGTGATGTGATGCGTCTGAAATGTACACCCATGTGTACTATACGGTATCCGAATAGCTTACGTTGTACCGCTGTACGGGCGTAGATTATTCTACATATATATATATATATACATATATATATATGTATCGTAAACCATACATTTAATTTCCTGGTACATATCTGGATATACACATGCATACATGGATATACTGCGTACACAGACGGTGCATACTTACATGTTTTTGTTTGTTCTTACTGATGGCATTCGGCCATGCCCGCCACCGTTCCTGGGATGTGGGTCCGTGGCCTCTTGGATGGTCGTTGGGATCTCGTCGAGGTTTCTTGGTGGCCTTCTGGAGGCAGTTTTTGAAGCCTCTGGGGGGTCGTTTGGGGGCCTCTTAGGGGCGTCTTTTGGACCTTTGGCGGCCTCTTGGGGCCTCTTGGGGGCCTCTTGGGGCTTCTAGGGGGCCTCTGGGGGCCTCCTGGGCGCCTCTTTGGGCGGAGGGCTCGGATTTTCGGTTCATGTTCCCCTCTTGGCCCCTCTTGGGGCCGTCTTGGGGCCTTATTGGGCCGTCTTGGTCGCAGTCTTGGGGGCCTTTTGGGACGTCTTGGAGCGTCGGAACCTAGAAAAGTGGAGAACCCCCCGGAAGTTCAAAACCTAATGAAAAGCAATGGTTTTTGCGTTGGGACCTTCTTGGCGAGCCTATTAGAGCACTCTTTGGGCGTCTTGGGGGCCTCGTGGGCCATGATGAGGCCATCTTGGGCGTATTGGACGACCTTTCGGCGACTCGGAGCTCTCTGGGGCCGCCTTGAGAGCGTCTTGGGGCCCTCTGAGCCCACCTTGGGGCCCCCTTGGGCCCGAACAAGTCACGCGAGGACGCTTCCCGGAGCATGGCACGCGCCAGGCCCTGGGGGATTTCAGAATTTGTGGTCCGGACCCCTACGAGTTCCTCAGGAGTGAGGACTGAGGATCAGGGGATTGGGCGAAGGACTTGAGGACACGCCCACTCCGTGCGTAGGGCAGGGTAGCGGATAGACGTTGAAATGCGTTTTCATTCATCATGTATACACATACACATGTTTCAAAACCATTGTTTCGTTCTGGCCTCCACCTCGGCCTCCGCTGTTCGCGAGCCCGCCCCGCCTCTCTGTCGTTTTCCCTCTTGCCGCTCAGCGTTGGCACTGGTCGTGCGCGGACAGCGGGGCGGTGCAGACGTGCCCGGCGCAGCGGGTCGGGTGCAGCACAGCTGGTGGGCTTCGGGGTCGCCTGCGCCGCCGAGGCGTGAGCATCATTTTGCGGAGGTCCGCGCGGATGTCTTCTGTCGGCGCTGGGTCCCCTCTGGTGCCTTCGCCGCCGACTCCAGACACCCTTTGCGGACCTTTGGAAATTGAATGTGTGCTGATGCCGCGTTTCCGTTGACATCGGATACGCCACCCCAGGATCCACTGTTGGCCGCTTCGCTTTCCCTCTGAGGCAAAAGACACTCGGCAGGGCGCAGCAGCATCATCCTTATGGCATGCTGCTCGAACTGCTCTGGCGGGTCCCTTCTGGGAAGGCCGCGGCCTTTCTTCCAGAGCTCTGCCGATCACCTGTTCGCCCTCGGGGGTGGATGTGGTGTGCGGTCGGCACTGCGTTGACAACGTTCAGGCGGCGTTGGCCGACCTCTGCCCCTCCCGTGGGCGCCACGCGTGCTGGCCGTGATGTTTCGTCCCGTCCGTCGAGAGGGCTTTCCCGCCCGGGAGTGGGCGGCGCTGCCCGCCTGGACGCCGATGCTGGACAGGAGCTTGGGCCCCCGCCTACCAGGGCGCGCCCAGAGTTGCAGGGTCAAGGAGGAGGAGGAGGAGGAGGAGGAGGAGGAGGAGGGTGGATGCAGGGGGACAGGCGGGTCCGAATTTTGCGGCCCGGGGAGCCTCGAAGGACCGCCTTCTCGGCACGGCGCAGCAGCTCCCGCCCCGCCGCCTCGCGTCTGGAGGGCGCCGACGGCCCCTGCGGCGACCGCGGCGACGACGGCCGACCGACGACCGACGGCCGATGACGGCCGCGACGACGACGACGACGACGACGACGACGACGACGACGACGACGACGACGACGACGACGCCAACTCACGACCTACGACGGCGGCGATCCACGGCGACGACGACGAGGCTGGGCCTCGCGCCCTCCAGTCCTCGCGCCCGCGCCGGCGACGGCCGACGCTGGCAGCGAGCCCTTGGCATTGGTCGGACGCTCGCGTTTCTTCTTTGCGAGGGCCATCGAGGAGCATCCTGGGCCATCTTGCGAAACACGACGCCGAACAAGTGCACGGGGACTGGGCGACCGAGCGATGGCAGCGGGCCCGCCGCGCCATCGTCCGCCGCGCCGCGCCTCTGCCCCCGTCCGTGGTGGGCAGATCTTCCACCACTGCTGCCAGATGTAGGACTGGGCAGAAGGGAGGGTGAGGAGGTCCTCCTCCTCCTCCTCCTCCTCCTCCTCTTCCTCCTCCTCCTCCTCCTCCTCCTCCTCTTCCTCCTCCTCCTCCTCCTCCTCCTCATCCTACTCCTCCCTCCTCCTGTCTATGGCAGTGGTGGTGGAACATCGGCCCATCACTTCAGGGCCGCGGGGGGCCTCCCCGAACACTGCTTGCCCCTTCGTCGGCGAGAGGAGAGGAGGAGGAGTGAGAGGAGGAGGAGGAGGAGGAGGAGGAGGAGGAGGAGGAGGAGAGGCGAAGGAGGAGGAGGGAGGAGGAGGAGGAGGTGGAGGAGGAGGAGGCGGCGGAGGAGGAGGAGGAGGAGGGTGAGGGAGAGCGAGTAGGAGGAGGAGGAGGAGGAGGAGGAGAGGGAGGGAGGCGAGGAGGAGGAGGAGGAGGAGGACGAAGGAGGAGGAGGAGGAGGAGGAGGAGGAGGAGGAGGAGGAGGAGGAGGAGGAGGAGGAGGAGGAGGAGGAGGAGGACGAGGAGAGAGGAGGAGGAGGAGGAGGAGAGGAGGAGGAGGAGGAGGAGCAGGAGAAGCAGGATGAGGAGCAGGAGGAGGCGCACTTCAGGTCCGCGGGGGGGGGCCGGGGGCTGCGGCCTCCCCCAGCACGGCTCGCCGCTTCGTCGGCCAGAGGGCGCGGAACGCCGCGCCGATCGCCGC
>CAUYUJ010000134.1:82104-117780 GCA_963575745.1 Prorocentrum cordatum | reverse complement strand
AATCAGGCGCGTTCGCCTGTTCAATCCATAGGTCTGAACTCGATCTGCTAGCCGAGCTAGGTCCGCAAACCTATTCGTATTATTCGAGTCAACTTGATACGCGTTGTCGGTATTTTCTACTTAACTCGAGCTGTAGGGCAGCTACAGTGCTGGTAAACACACGCATCGCACTCAGAATCATCAGGCGCGTTCGCCTGTTGAATCCAGAGGTCTGAAATCGGTCTGCTAGCCGAGCTAGGTCCGCAAATCTATTCGTATTGTTCGAGTCATCTTCACAAACGCTCTCGGTTTTCTGTACTCAACTCGAGCTGTAGGGCAGCTACAGAGCCTGTAGTTACAGAAATCGATTGATAATTATCAGGCGCGTGTGTCTGTTGTATCGAGAGCTCTGAACTCGGCCCGCTGCCCGAGCTAGGTTCGCGAAACTATTCGTATTGTCCGAATCATCGTAAACAGTGCTCTCATTTTCCTGCACTCAACTCGTGCTGGGGGAGGGCTACAGTGCTGTGGGTCATTGAAATCGTTTTGCACACATCAGACGCGTTCGTTGGTCGATTCGAGAGCTCAGAACTTGGTCTGCTGCTCGAAACAGGTCCGCGAAACTATTCTATTATTCGAGTCACCCTGAGAGATGCTCTCGGTTTTCTGCACTTAACTCGGGCTGCAGGGGGGCTGCAGGGCTGGTAATCAGATGAGTCGATTCGCAGACATCAGACGCGTCCGCCTGTCGCATTGAGAGGTCTGAACTCGGTCTGATACTCACTGGGTTGCGAAACTTTTTGTTCTTTTGTTAGAGTCATCTTGAGAGGTCTGAAATTGCTTGGGCTGAAAACTAGTCGTTCTCTGGATTTTTTCCCACACTATATACTGTCAGGAAGCTCTACGAGTCCCCCGGCGGTAAGAAAGGTTGACGGTTTACCGCCGGCGCCCAGTTATTGCTGGAAGCTTAAGAGTAATTCCGGGGAGCTGGAGAGCTAGTTGGCAGGAAAAATCTCGACGGACCTTTTGGTGACTTTTGGTCGGTTGAAAATTTTGTTCTCAAAATTTGACCATTCGTTAGAGCTCTAGTATTTTTTTCCCATGATATTCGATCTTATTCCCGCTCGCCATCTTGATCTCAGCTCGATCGGGTAACTTTGAAGGCCAAAAAGCACGGTGGCGGGAACGGCCGTTTCGAGTCATCTTGATACGTGCTGTCGGTATTTTGTACTTAACTCGAGCTGTAGGGGAGCTACAGAGCTGGTGAGCACAGCTATTGCACTCAGAATGATCAGGCGCGTTCGCCTGTTGAATCCAGAGGTCTGAACTCGGTCTGCCAGCCGAGCTAGGTCCGCAAACCTATTCGTATTATTCGAGTCAGCTTGATAGACACTCTTGGTTTTCTGGACTTAACTCGAGCTTTAGGGCAGCTACAGTGTTTGTAAGCACAGCTATCCCTTTGAGAATCATTACGCGCGTTCGCCTGTTGAATCCAGAGGTCTGAACTCGGTCTGCTAGCCGAGCTAGGTCCGCAAACCTATTCGTATTATTCGAGTCATCTTGATAGACGCTCTCAGTTTTCTGTACTTAACTCGAGCTGTAGGGCAGCTACAGGGCTGATTGTGACAGACAGTGGTGGGGAATCATTAGTTGCGTTCGTCTATCAAATCGAGAGCTCTGAACTCGGCCTACTGCCCGAGCAAGGTTCGCGAAACTGTTCGTATCGTCCGAATGATCTTGAGACGTGCTCTGAATTTCCTGCACTGAACTCGTGCTGGGGGGAGGGCTAGAGTGCTGCAGGTCAGATATATCGATTTGCAGAATCAGGCGCGTCTTTCGGTCGATTCCAGAGCTCGAAACTCGGTCTGCTGCTCGAACTAGGTTCGCAAAACTATTATATTATTTAAGTCGATACTGTCGGTTTTCTGCATGTAACTCGGGCTGTAGGGGGGCTTCAGGGCTGGGAATGACATGAGTGGATTCGCAGACATCAGACGCGCCCGCCTGTCGCATTCAGAGGTCTGAACTCAGTTTGATACTCGACCTTGGTTGCGAAACTGTTTGTTTTTTGTTAGCGTTATCTTGAGAGGTCTGAAATCGCTTGGGCTGAAAAAATAGCCGTTCTTTGGAGTTTTTTTTTACAGTATATATTGTCAGGAAGCTCTACGAGTCCCCCGGCGGTAAGAAAGGTTGACGGTTTACCGCCGGCGCCCAGTTGAAAATTTGGTTCTCGAAATTTGACCATTCGTTAGAGCTCTAGTATTTTTTCCCGTGATATTCGATCTTATTCCCGCTCGCCATCTTGATCTCAGCTCGATCGGGTAACTTTGAAGGCCAAAAAGCACAGTGGCGGGAACGGCCGTTTCGAGTCATCTTGATACGCGCTGACGGTTTTCTGAACATAACTCGAGCTCTAGGGCAGCTACAGAGCTGGTAAGCACAGCTAATGCATGCAGAATGATCAGGCGCGTTCGCCTGTTGAATCGAGAGGTCTGAACTCGGTTTGTGAGCCGAGCTAGATCCGCAAACCTGTTTGTATTATTCGAGTCATCTTGATAGACACTCTCGGTTTTCTGTACTTGACTCGAGCTTTAGGGTCGCTACAGTGCTGGTAAACACACCTATCGCACTCAGAATCATCACGCGCGTTCGCCTGTTGAATCCGGAGGTCTGAACTCGGTCTGCTAGCCGAGTTAGGTCCGCAAACCTGTTGGTATTATTCGAGTTATCTTGATAGACGTTCTCGGTTTTCTGTACTTAACTCGAGCTGTAGGGCAGCTACAGGGCTCATTGTCACAGACATCGATGGGAAATCACCAATGGCACGCGTCTGTTGAACCGAGAGGTCTGAATTCGGCCTGCTGCCCGAGCTAGGTTCGCGAAACTGTTCGTATTGTCCGAATGATTTTGAGACGTCCTCTCAATTTTCTGCACTGAACTCGTGCTGGGGGAGGGCTACAGTGCTGCAGGCCACATATATCGATTTTCACACATCAGGCGCGTCTTTCGGTCGATTCCAGAGCTCGGAACTCGGTCTGCTGCTCGAACTAGGTTCGCAACACTATTATATTATTCGAGTCGATACTGTCGGTTTTCTGCATTAACTCCGTCTGTAGGTGGGCTTTAGGGCTGGAATCGCATGAGTGGAATCGCATGATGTCGCATACAGAGGTCTGAACTCGGTTTGATACTCGAACTGGGTTGCGAAACTGTTTGTTTTTTGTTAGCGTTATCTTGAGAGGTCTGAAATCGCTTGGGCTTAAAACAAAGTCGTTCTTTGGAGTTTTTTCCCACAGTATATATTGTCAGGAAGCTCTACGAGTCCCCCGGCGGTAAGAAAGGTTGACGGTTTACCGCCGGCGCCCAGTTTTGGACGCTTACAAGTTTTCAACCGACCAAAATCAGCGAAAGTTCCGTCGAGATTTTTCTTGCCAACTAGCTCTCCAGCGCTCCGGAATTACTCTTAGCTTCCAGCTGCCGACCAAAAGTCAGCAAAAGTTCCGTCGAGATTTGTCTTGCCAACTAGCTCTCCAGCGCGCCGGAATTACTCTTAAGCTTCCAGCAACTAGCTTAGGGAAGCTCTACGAGTCATGTCGATTTCCCCGGAGAGCTCGCTGAGAGCTAAAGGGTTTAAGATTAGAAGCCGGACGGTGGTGGTGCCCGCCAGCAGCCCATTTCCGCCGCCCCAGAAGCGGTTCTGGCAGCGCTTCGGAAGCGCTGCGGGGAACCCCCCAAAGCCCGAGAAGAGCTTCACGCGAGCTTCCGTGGGCTTGCCAGGAAGGTTTCCAGTATGTGTCTCTTTAATCTGGTTGACGGTTCACTGCCATACAGAGCGTACACGCGCAGAAAACAATACAGAAAAATCGGGCGCATTTCTCTGTTCATTCCCGGATAGCTCCTTGGAGAGCTGAGGGTTTCAGATAAGAAGCCGGCTGTGGGTGGTGAGGAGGACACGCCCACCTCCGCCGGTCCACGATCCCCGCAGCGCCCTGCCGGAACCGGCAGCCCGTCCGGGAGCGTGGCTTCCTAGCGTTTCCCAGTACGCGTGGCTCCAGGGTGCGCGAAGCGCTTCGGCAGAGCTTCGAAAGAGCTTCGGCATTGCTTCCAGGCTTCTAGGCAGATCTTCCTTGCGCGGTTTGCAGGGCTCCACGCATCGTAAACGGCGCCCCTGCGAGCGTTTCCTGCGAGGTTTCCAGCGTCCCGCGCATCGTTTCCGGCGGCCTGGCAGAGGTCCCCGTGCGGCGTTCCGCGCTTGGCTTCGCTATCCGGGTTTTGGACGCTTACAATCCAGAGGTCTCATCTAAGTCTGGTCTCGAGATAAGTTTCGAACCTATTCGTGTCAGTTAAGTCATCTTGAGAGGCAGAATCCGTCTTCACGCGTAACTTGTGCTCCAGGAGAGCTAGAACTAATGTGCAGAAACTGATCTCAAAGCATCACGCCTGCTCGTTAGAATCGTTCAGCACGCAATCAGAAGGCAATAATGAACTTAGGGCTGTAGCAGAGCTACAGAGCTCGTAGAGAAGACAATCGAACAACATCGGGGGCGTTCGGCTGTTGCATCCGAGAGCGCTCAAACTGCTTGGGCTGAAAACTTTTTTTTCTGTATAATTTGTTTCGACATTATATGTTATCAGGACGCTCTACGAGTCCCCGGCGGTAAGGAAGGTTGACGATTCACCGCCGGCGCCCAGTTGGTCGACCCGACCAGAAAGGACAAAGTGGTCACTTTGGGTCGGTTTTTTTCTGGGCTCAGGGCTTGGGCTTAAGATTAGAATCCGGACGGTGATGATGGCCCCCAGGAGCTAGAAAGGAGAGAGTGACAACTTTTGGCTGGTTTTGACCGCCTCTGCGTCTTAACATGAGCTCCCTAGACGCACTTTTATTTTCAAAACACTTGGCGAAACCAACTTTATGTCGACATGAAAAAAAAATGTTTTCTCTTGTTCGAGAAATGCTTCCAGAAGCCCTCTCTTTTGATGCTGAGCACTCTTACGGGTGTCAGGAGCTCTACGAGGTTCCGGAGGTCACCAGGTTGGCGGTTCACCGCGGGCGTCAGTTAGGCTCCGTCCCTCTCCGGATTTTGGATCCTGCCAAGTGAACACTACCAATTTCCCTGACGGCGCTTCAGAAGCGCTGCAGGGGAACCCCCAACAGCCCCAGTAGCGCTTCACAACAGCGTTCGAGAGTTTGCCAGGGCAGATTTCTGGTGCGTTTCCCCTTTGCTGTCCGGGTTTGCCTCGTAGAGCTCTTCGGCATCGATGAGCTACAGGTGTGGAGCTAGTTGGTCCACCGTCGACCCGACCAGAAAGGAGAAAGTGGTGACTTTGGGTTTCCCGGAGAACTCGTTGAGAGCTAAAGGGTTTAAGATGAGAAGCCGGACGGTGGTGGCCGCCAGAAGCTCCTCCACGGCGTCCACACGCCTCGCAGAGTTCGTTTCAGCCGGCAGCTGGTCCGGGAGAGCTTCCGGCAAGTTCACGCGTGTCTGCAAGCGTGCATACGCGCATGGAAGCGTTTCTGGTTGCGCTTCAGCGCTGCAGCTCCCCAGTTCCTTGGGCTCCCTTCGCTCTCGGGGTTTTGGAAGCTGCCAAGTGGACGCTACCAAGTTGTTTCGCGGACCTAGTTCGGGCAGCAGACGAGCTGGTACGCATATAAACGATCCAGTATCAACCGGCGGGTTTTTTCTCGCATCGAGAGGTCCGAACTCGGTCTGGCAGCAAGGTTCACGAAACGAAGATGCACATTTTTTTTTTTTTTTTTTTTTTTTTTTTTTTTTTTTTTTTTTTTTTTTTTTTTTTTAAAAAAAAAAAAAAAAAAAAAAACATATTTTCTAATTTTTCTTCACGCTTGAAAAAGCTTCTTTCGTGTGCTTCGAACAGCGCTGCGCAAGAACAGAGCTCTACGAGGCTCCCGGCGGTTACATGGTTGACGGTTTACCGCCGGATCCCAGTTTTGCGATTCTAGATCGGGCAGCAGACCGAGTTGAGAGCTCTGGAGTCAACCGGCAAATGCGACTGATTATTCTGAATCAGTTTCTGTAAGTGTCAGCTCTGTAGCTGTCCTTTTGCTCGAGTTAAGTGCAGAAAACGGAGAGCGTCTGTCGAGATGACTCGAATAATACGAATAAGTGTGCAGACCTAGCTCGGCTAGCAGACCAAGCTCAGACCTTTCGATTCAACAGCCGAACGCGCCTCATCATTCTGAATCGATTAGCTGCTTAATAGCTCTGTAGCAGTCCTAAAGATCGAGTTATGTTCAGAAAACCGTTTGCGTATCAAGATGACTTGAAACAGCGGATCCCGCCAGTGTGCTTTTTGGCAGTAAAAGGTACCCGATCGAGCTGAGATCAAGATGACGAGCGGGAATAAGATCGAAAATCACGGGAAAAAGTACTAGAGCTGAAACGAATGATTGAATTTCGAGAACAAAATTTTCAACCGACGAACAGTCACCAGAAGGTTCGTCGAGATTTTTCTTGCCAACTAGCTCTCCAGCGCCCCGGAATTACTCTTAAGCTTCTAGCAACAACTTGCTAAGGGAAGCTTTACGAGTTACGTACCTCGTAGAGCTCTTTGGCGTCGATGAGCTAGAGGAATTCCGGCGCGGGGTGGAGCTAGTTGGTCGACCCGACCAGAAGAGACAATGTGACACGACTATGAGGGCCTCTGCGTCTTAATATGGGCTCTGTAGGCGCTCATTTACTTGGGGGAACCAACTTCATGTCGACATGAAAAAAAAGAAGTTTTTTTCAAGAGAAATGCCTCCAGAAGCTCTCTCTTCCGACTCTGAGCTCTCTCACGCGCGAAAGGAGCTCTACGAGGTCCCCGGCGGTGACCAGGTAACTCGTAGAGCTTCCCTTAGCAAGTTGTTGCTGGAAGTTTATGAGTACCTCGTAGAGCTTTTCGGCATCGATGAGCTAGAGGAACTGGACGCCGGCGGTGAACCGTCAATCTTTCTTACCGCCGGAGGACTCGTAGAGCTTCCTGACAATATAATTGTGGAAAATGCAGAGAACGAATCGTTTTTCAGCCCAACAGACCTCTCGATGCAACAGCCGAACGCCCCCAATGCTTTTGGATTGTCTTATTTACGAGCTCTGTAGCTCTCCTCGAGTTACGCGCGTAAATCGACAGCACCTCTCAAGATGACTCTACAAAACGAGTAGGTTGGAAACCCAGCTCGAGTATCAAACCGAGTTCAGACCTCTGAATGCGACAGGCGGACGCATCTGATGTCTGCGAATCGATTCCTGTGACTACCAGCACTGTAGCCCCCCCTACAGCCCCAGTAACTCGTAGAGCTTCCCTTAGCAAGTTATTGCTGGAAGCTTAAGTGTAATTCCGGGGCGCTGGAGAGCTAGTTGGCAAGAAAAATCTCGACGGACCTTTTGGTGACTTTTGGTCGGTTGAAAATTTTGTTCTCGAAATTCCTCGATTCGTTTGAGCTCTAGTTTTTTTTTTCCGTGATATTCGATCTTATTCCCGCTCGCCATCTTGATCTCAGCTCGATCGGGTACCTTTTACTGGTCCAGGCGGGATCGGCCGTTTCGAGTCATCTTGATACGCGCTGTCGGTATATTGGATTATACTCGAGATAAAGGACAGCTACAGGACTGGTAAGCACACCTTATCGATTCAGAATGATCAGTCGCGTCCGTCTGTTGCATCCAGAGGTCTGAACTCGGTCTGCTAGCCGAGCTAGGTCCGCAAACCTATTTGTATTATTCGAGTCATCTTGACAGACGCTCTCGGTTTTCTGTACTTCAATCGAGCTATATGACAGCTGCAGAGCTGATACTTGCAGAATGCGATTCCGAGTCATCAGTCGCGTTTGTCTGTTGAATCCAGAGCTCTGAACTCGGTCTGCTGCCCGCTCTAGAATCGCGAACTTATTCGTATTGCTGGAGTCATCTTGAGAGATGCTGTCGGTTTTCTGTACTTAACTCGAGTTGTTGAGGGGCTACAGTGCTGGTTGTCACAGGAATCGATTTGGAGACATCAGGCGCGTCCGCCTGTCGAATCCAGAGCTCGGAACTCGGTCTGCCCCGAACTAGGTCCGCGAAACTATTCGTATTCTTCGAGTCATCCTGATAAGATGCTGTCGGTTTTCTGATTTAACTCGGGCTGTGGGGGGCTGCAGGGCTGTTACTCACAGGAATCGATCGGAGACATCAGACGTGTCCGCCTGTCGCATTCAGAGGCCTGAACTTGGTCTGATACTCGAGCTAGGTTTGCCCAACTATTCGTATTGTTCGAGTCATCTGCAGGGTTGCTGTGGAAGGTCGCGTAACTCGGGCTGTAGGAGAGCTACAGAGCTCGTACAGAAGACAATCCAGAAGCATCGTTCGGCTGTTGCGTCGAGAGGTCTGAAATCGCTTGGGCTGAAAAACTATTCGTTCTCTGCAGTTTTTTCGATTATATGTTGTCAGGAAGCTCTACGAGTCCCCCGGCGGTAAGAAAGGTTGACGGTTTACCGCCGGCGCCCAGTTAAGTACAGAACACCGACAGCACCTCTCAGGATGACATACAATAGTTTCGCGGTTCTAGTTCGGGCAGCAGACCGAGTTCCGTGCTCTGGATTCGACAGACGGACGCGCCTGATGTCTTCAAATCGATTCTTGTGACCACCAGCACTGTAGCCCCCCTCAGCCCGAGTTGAGTGCAGAAGACCGAGATCACTTCTCAAGATGACTCGAACAATACAAATGGTTTCGCGATTCAAGATCGGGCAGCAGACCGAGTTCAGAGCTCCGGATTCAACAGACAACTGCCACTAATGATTCTGAATTGGTTTCTGTCCTATCAGCTCTGTAGCTGTCCTGTAGCTCGAGTGAAGTACAGAAAATCGAGAGCGTCTGTCAAGATGACTCGAATAATACGAATAGGTTTGCGGACCTAGCTCGGCTAGCAGACCGAGTTCAGACCTCTGGACTGAACAGGCGAACGCGCCTGATCATTCTGAATCGATTAGCTGTGCTCACCAGCTCTGTAGCTGTCCTAAAGCTCGAGTTATGTTCAGAAAACCGTCATTTCGTGTCAAGATGATTTGAAACGGCCGATCCCGCCCGTGTGCTCTTTGGCAGTAATCGAGGTGAGATCAAGATGGCGAGCGGGAATAAGATCGAATATCATGGGAAAAATATTAGAGCTAACGAATTGTTGAATTTCGAGAGCAAAATTTTCAACCGACCAAAAGTCACCAGAAGGTCCGTCGATATTTTTCTTGCCAACTAGCTCTCCAGCGCCCCGGAATTACTGGCGCTGGCGGTAAACCGTCAACCTTTCTTACCGCCAGGGGACTCGTAGAGCTGCCTGACAACATATAATGTCGAACAAAATTATAGAAAAAAAAATTTTTCAGCCCAAGCAGTTTCAGACCTCTCGGATGCAACAGCCGAGCGCCCCCGATGCTTCTGGATTGTCTTCTGTACGAGCTCTGTAGCTCTCCTACAGCCCGAGTTACGTGCGTAAATCGACAGCACCTCTCAAGATGACTCGAACAATACGAATAGTTTGGCAAACCTAGCTCGAGTATCAGACCGAGTTCAGCCCTTGCATGCGACAGGCGGACGCGTCTGATGTCTCCTGAATCGATTCCTGTGATTACCAGCCCTGCAGCCCCCCCTACAGCCCGAGTTAAGTGCAGGAAACCGACAGCACCTCTCAGGATGACTCGAACAATACGAATAGTTTCGCGGACCTAGTTCGGGCAGCAGACAGAGTTCGGAGCTCTGGATTCGAAAGGCGGACGCGCCTGATGTCTCCGAATCGATTCCAGTGATTACCAGCCATGCAGCCCCCCTACAGCCCGAGTTAAGTGCAGAGAACCGACAGCATCTCTCAAGATAACTCGAACAATACGAATAGTTTCGCGATTCTAGATAGGGCAGCAGACCGAGTTCAGAGCTCTGGATTCAACAGACAACGGCCACTGATAATTCTGAATCAGATTCTGTACGTATCAGCTCTGTAGCTGTCCTGTAGCTCGAGTTAAGTACAGAAAACCGAGAGCGTCTGTCAAGATGACTCGAATAATACGAATAGGTTTGCGGACCTAGCTCGGCTAGCAGACCGAGTTCAGACCTCTGGGTTCAACAGGCGAACGCGCCTGATCATTCTGAATCGATAAGGTGTGCTTACCAGCTCTGTAGCTGTCCTAAGCTCGAGTTATCTTGAGAAACCGTCACCGCGTGTCAAGATGACCCGAAACGGCCGATCCCGCCGCAGTGCTTTTTGACAGTAAAAGGTACCCGATCGAGCTGAGATCAAGACGGCGAGCGGGAATAAGATCGAATATCACGGGAAAACATACAAGAGCTCTAACGAATGTTCAAATTTTGAGAACAAAATTTTCAACCGACCAAAAGTCAGCAAAAGGTCAGTCGAGATTTTTCTTGCCAACTAGCTCTCCAGCGCCCCGGAATTACTCTTAAGCTTCCAGCAACAACTTGCTAACGGAAGCTCTACGAGTTATTCCGGCGCGGGGTGGAGCTAGTAACTCGTAGATCTTCCCTTAGCAAGTTGTTGCTAGAAGCTTAAGATTAATTCGGGGGGGCTGGAGAGCTAGTTGACAAGAATAATCTCGACGACCTTTTGCTGACTTTTGGTCGGTTGAAAATTTTGTTCTCGAAATTCAACCATTCGTTAGAGCTCTAGTATTTTTTTCCGTGATATTCGATCTTATTCCCGCTCGCCATCTTGATCTCAGCTTGATCGGGTACCTTTTACTGTCAAAAAGCACACGGGCGGGATCGGCCGTTTCGAGCCGTCTTGATACGCGCTGTAGGTATTGGACTTAACTCGAGATACAGGACAGCTACAGAGCTGGTAAGCACACCTTATCGATTCAGAATGATCAGGCGCGTTCGTCTGTTGCATCTAGAGGTCTGAACTCGGTCTGCTAGCTAGGTCCGCAAACCTATTCGTATTATTCGACTCATCTTGACAGACACTCTCGGTTTTCTATACTTAACTCGCGCTATAGGACAGCTAGGGAGATGATACTTACAGGAAACGACTCAGGATCATCAGTCGCGTTTCTCTGTTGAATCCAGAGCTCTGAACTCGGTCCGCTGCCCGATCTAGAATCGCGAAACTGTTAATATTTTTCGAGTCATCTTGAGAGATGCTGTCGGTTTTCTGTACTCAACTCGGGCTGTAGGGGGGCTACAGTGCTGGTAGTCACAGGAATCGATTCAGAGACATCAGGCGCGTCCGCCTGTCGAATCCAGAGCTCGGAACTCGGTCTGCTGCCCGAACTAGGTCCGCGAAACTAGTCGTATTGTTCGAGTCATCCTGAGATTCTGTCGGTTTTCGACTCTTAACTCGGGCTGTAGGGGGGCTGCAGGGCTGGTAATCACAGGAACCGATTCCGAGACATCAGACGCGTCCGCCTGTCACATTCGGAGGTCTGAACTCGAGTCATCTTCACAGGCGCTCTCGGCTTTCTGTACTTAACTCGAGCTCTATCTAGGCTAGCTACAAAGCTGATACTTACAGAAACCGATTCAGAATGATCAGTCGCGTTTCTCTGTTCAATGCAGAGCTCTGAAACCCTTTGGCTGCCCGATCTAGAATCGCGAAACTGTTCGTATTATTCGAGTCATCTTGAGAGGTGCTGTCCGTTTATGCACTTCAATCGGGCTCTATGGGGCTAGAGCGCTGGTGGTCAGAGGAATCGAATTCAAGACATCAGGCGAGTCCGCCTGTCGAATCCAGAGCGGAACTGGGTCTGCTGCCCGAACTCGGTCCGCGAAACTGTTCGTATTGTTCGAGTCATCCTGAGAGGCACTGTCCGTTTCCCACTTAACTCGGGCTGTAGGGGGGCTGCAGGGCTGGTAATCACAGGAATCAATTCGGAGACATCAGACGCGTCCGCCTGTCGCATTCAGAGGTCTGAACTCGGTCTGATCTCGAGCTGGTTTTGCCCAACTATTTGTTTTGTTGGAGTCATCTTGAGAGGTGCCGTCGATTTACGCACGTAACTCGGGCTCTAGGAGAGCTACAGAGCTTGTGCAGAAGACAATCCAGAAGCATCGGAAGCGTTTGGCTGTTGCATCGAGAGGTCTGAAATCGCTTGGGCTGAAAAACTATTTGTTCTCGGCAATTATTTTCGATATAAATGCTGTCAGGAAGCTCTACGAGTCTCCCGGCGGTAAGAAAGGTTGACGGTTCACCGCCGGCGCCCAGTTGGTCGACCCGACCAGAAAGGACAAAGTAACAACTTTTGGGTGGTTTTGCGAATATTTCCGAAATATTTGACCATTTATTTGAGAAAGCAGATTTTTCGCACCTGTAAAAGGTTATGAGAGGCTCTGCGTCTTAATATGAGCTCTGTAGGCGCACTTTTACTATTGAAACACTTGGAGCAACCAACTTTATTTCGACATGAAAGAAATCAATGTTCAATTTTTCGAGAAATGCCTCCAGAAGCTCTCTCTTTCGACTCTGAGCTTTCTCACGCGTGAAATGAGCTCTACGAGGTTCCCCGCGGTGACCAGGTTGACGGTTCACAGCCGGCGCCAGTAATTCTGGGGCGCTGGAGAGCTAGTTGGCAAGGAAAATCTCGACGGACGTTTTGATGACTTTTGGTCGGTTGAAAATTTTGTTCTCGAAATTCAACCATTCGTTGGAGCTCTAGTATTTTTTCCGTAATATTCGATCTTATTTGCGCTCGCCATCTTGATCTCAGCTCGATCGGGTACCTTTTACTGCCAAAAAGCGTCCAGGCGGGATCGGCTGTTTCGAGTCATCTTGATACGCGCTGTCGGTATATTGGACTTCACTCGAGATACAGGACAGCTACAGAGCTGGTCAGCACACGTCATCGATTCAGAATGATCAGGCGCGTTCGTCTTCTCCATCCAGAGGTCTGAACTCGGTCTGCTAGCCGAGCTAGGCCCGCAAATCTATTCGTATCATTCGAGTCATCTTGACAGACGCTCTCGGTTTTCTGTACTTAACTCGAGCTATATCACAGCTACAGAGCTGAGAATTACAGAAAACGATTCAGAGTCATCAGTCGCGTTTGTCTGTTGAATCCAGAGCTCTGGCCTCGGTCTGCTGCCCTCTCTAGAGTCGCGAAACCGTTTGTATTGTTCGAGTCATCTTGAGAGCTGCTTGGGTTTTCTACTTAACTTGGGTTGTGGGGGGCTACAGTGCTGGTAGTCACAGGAATCGATTCAGAGACATCAGGCGCGTCCGCCTGTCGAATCCAGAGCTCGGAACTCGGTCTGCTGCCCGAGCTAGGTCCGCGAAACTATTCGTATTGTTCGAGTCATCCTGAGATGCTGTCCGTTTTCTGCACTTAACTCGGGCTGCACGGGGGCTGCAGGGCTGGTAATCACAGGAATCGATTCGGAGACATCAGACGCGTCTGCCTATCGCATTCAGAGGCCTGAACTTGTCTGATACTCAAGCTAGGTTTGCCAAACTATTCGTATTGTTCCAGTCATCTTGAGGGTTGCTGTCGATTTACGCACGTAACTCGGGCTGTAGGAGAGCTACAGAGCTCGTACAGAAGACAATCCAGAAGCATCGGGGGCGTTCGGCTGTTGCATCGAGAGGTCTGAAATCGCTTGGGCTGAAAAACTATTCGTTCTCTGCAATTTTTTTCGACATTATATATTGTCAGGAAGCTCTACGAGTCCCCCGGCGGTAAGAAAGGTTGACGGCTTACCGCCGGCGCCCAGTAACTCGTAGAGCTTCCCTTAGCAAGTTATTGCTGGAAGCTTAAGAGTAATTCCGGGCGCTGGAGAGCTAGTTGTGAGGATGTCTCAGTCGGGGCGCTGGTTTCAGCACCCCTAAGGGGAGCCGCCAGGGGTGGTTGCACGGGCTCGTTCGCGGCCATTTTGTGGGGATGTCTCAGGTGGTTTGCTTGTTCCCCATATCCTAGGATGGGGTTCTTGTTATTACTTGGATATATATATATATGTATTCATAGGGGTTGACTGCGAGGGGGGCGGTGGTTGTGTGCGGGGATCGTTGGAAATGCTCACCGTGGCACTATCCTCCAACATGACATGCACTTATGGCCTTGTGTGGCTAAGCGCTCGTCTTACATATCCCACTGCCAACTATCCTACAACATGTGCACATGTGGGCAGCTCCAAAGCTACCACGGGCTGAAAAGGGGAAGGCCTGGCAGCTGAGGAGGGGGGATGAAGAGGAAGAGGCTCGCATTCAACCATACTCAAAGCTCACTCTGCCTCATGCGCAATCACTCGCACTAGGGGTCACTCGTCTTCGTCGGACCTGTCGCCCACGTGGACGCGCTATTGTAGTCGACCGCTCATGAGCAGACGCTCGCCACGGCATGACATAAAACGTGATATGCACATATGGGGAGCTCCACGCAGTGAGTAATTTTTTAATAGTCAGGATGGGGGGGCCCGCAGCCCGCATGGACGTCCGCGCGCGATGCGCGCCGCGTCCCAGTCCATTTCGCACCGTCGGCGACAAGGCAGGCCATGCTGAGGGGAAAAACGGAAACTTTGTATTGATTTTGTTACAATCAGGATGGGCGGGCCCGGATCGACGGCCGCGCGCGATGTGCGCCGCGGCCCATATGTGCGCCGCGTCCCACTGCTGCCACATATTTCGCACCGTCGGCGACAAGGCAGGCCATGCTGAGATGAAACAACGAAGACTTTGTATTGATTTTTTACACTCAGGATGGGCGGGCCCAGATGGACTGCCGCGCGCGATGTGCGCCGCGTCCCATTCCTGCCGCGCTTTTCGCATTGTCGACGACAAGAAAGACGATGTTGAGAAGGAAAACGGCCACTTGGTAATGATTTTTTACAGTCGGGATGGGAGGTCCCGGATTGGGCCGCTATCGGCCGGAATACGAGGTAGATGGGGGTATATTCTAATAAGGAACAAGGATGGGGTGGGGGTGGGGGGTGGGTGGGTGGTGGGGGTGGGGTGGGGGGGGGGGGGGGGGGGGGGGGGGGGGGGGGGGGGGGGGGGGGGGGCGGGGGAGGTGGGGCAAAGTTAAGCTAACGGAGTTCCCCACATAAAAATATTAACGGTTTCGTGGGACCCATGGGGTACGACAACATCAGCGCGAAGGAGAAGCTCATCAAACGAGTAAGTACGCACGAAAGGACAGACGAAAGAAAGGAGGAGGAAGGACAGGTGCTCAGGAAACGAAGCCTTGTAAATAGTACGGTTTCTTGATACCCTCCTCGCTCTGGCGGGGCCCCGCTGGAAGGGGGCGGGCTACGAAACATGGTGAAGAGTATGCTTTCCGCGACCCTCCTCGTTCGAGGGCGGCCTCTCTGGAGGAGTGGAGGGGAGGAGTGGGGGGCCTCCTCCGCGTCCTCCTCATCCTCGGCATCATCATCATCATCATCACCAGCATCGTCGTCGTCGTCATCATCAGCATCATCGTCATCATCAGCAGTACCATCAGCATCACCATCATCATCATTATCGTCAGCATCATCGGCATCATCATAACCATCGTCATCATCCTCATCATCATCATCAGCATCATCATCATCGGCATCGTTATCGTCATCATCATCACCGTCTTCGCCATCATCGCCATCATCATCATCGACATCACCATCACCATCATCGTCCTTGGCATCATACTCGTCCGCATCATCGTGGACGTCATCATCATCAACATCATCGTTGTCATCATCATCAACAACACAAGCAACGTCAGCATCAGCAGCAGCATCGTCAGCATCACCAGCATCCGCATCATCATCGTCGTCGTCGTCGTCGTCGTCGTTGTCATCATCGTCTTCGCCATCATCATCATCATCGTCATCATCATCGTCATCATCATCATCATCATCGCCGTTATCGCCATCGTCACCGTCCATCGCCATGATCGCTATCGTCATCGTCATCGTGAACAGCATAACCATCGTCATCACCGTCATCATGATGAAGCCTTCCTCATCGCAGAACTCCCCCTCCTCCTCGCCCTTCTCAGTGGGAGAAGTAGGACGTGAGATGGATAGGTAATGTTCCCCCCTCCTCCTCGCCCGTGTCAGTGGGAGAGGCGCGAAACCATTTAAGTAGCGTGGATTTCCAATGCCCTCCTCGCTCAGACGGGGCCTCCCCGGAGGGGTGGGAGGGGCGCGAAACCATGTAAATAGCATGGGTTTCCGATGCCCTCCTCGCTCAGGCGGGGCCTCCCTGGAGAGGTGGGAATGGCGCGACACCATGTAAATTGTATTGGTTTCCGATGCCCTCCTCGCTCAGGCGGGGCCTCCCTGGAGGTGTGGGAGGGGCGCGAAACAATGTAACTCATATGGGTTTCCGATACCCTCCTCGCTCAGGCGGGGCCTCCCTGGAGGGGTGGGAGGAGCGCGAAACCATGTAAATCGTATTGGTTTCCGATACCCTCCTCGCTCAGGCGGGGCCTCCCTGGAGGGGTGGGGGGAGCGCGAAACCATGTGACAAATATTGGTTTCCGATGCCCTCCTCGCTCAGGCGGGGCCTCCCTGGAGGGGTGGGAGGGGCGCGAAACCATGTAAATAGTACGGGTTTCCGATGCCCTCCTCGCTCAGACGGGGCCTCCCTGGAGGGGTGGGAGGGGCGCGAAACCAGGTAAATAGTATGGGTTTCCGATGCCCTCCTCGCTCAGACAGGGCCTCCCTGGAGGGGTGGGAGGGGCGCGAAACCATGTAAATAGCATGGGTTTTCGATGACCTCCACGCTCAGGCGGGGCCTCCCTGGAGGGGTGGGAATGGCGCGACACCGTGTAAATATCATGGGTTTCCGATGCCCTCCTCGCTCAGGCGGGGCCTCCCTGGAGAGGTGGGAAGGGCACCAAACAATGTAAATAGTATGGGTTTCCGATGCCCTCCTCGCTCAGGCGGGGCCTCCCTGGAGGGGTGGGTGGGGCGCGAAAACCTTGTGATAGTAGTGGTTTCCGATGCCCTCCTCGCTCAGGCGGGGCCTCCGTGGAGGGGTGGGAGGGGCGCGAAAGGGGGGGCGGGAGGCGGGGGTAGAAGGAGGGGATGTTCTGGGAGAACAAGAACCCCACTCAGGATGTGGGGAAGAAGGAGCAGAGGGGGCAGGATGATCAGGATATGGTGGGAAGTGGAATGGGATGGTGTACTGGCTAAGCTCTCAGGCGGAGGCGCGGCCCGGCGCCCGCGGCCGTCGCCCGCCGGGAGTTGATGGGCTACGTCCAGGGGGGAGGTGATCCACGTGCTGGCCAAGACGGGGCGGCTCTCGCGCCCCCGATCCCTGACCTTGTGGATGTTGTTCAGATTCTTTGCGATCCGTCGGGTGAGGCCCTCGATGTCGGGGGGGCCCAAGACCCCCACGTTTTCTTCGCAATCATCTCGGCCCAGCGGCGGCGCAGGAAGGTCTTGCGCCCGGCGCGCCTAGATTACATTGGGGGAGAGTGCGGCCTGGCGTTCCTGGGATCAGAGGCGAATGGTGATGGCGGCATCTTCTTGTGTCCACATTTGGTTCATCCCAGTCTCGTGGACTTGATCCGCGCCGGCAACGCCCACTCACTTCCGCTGCTCGTTCGATGGCCAGAGAGACAATCGACCAGCTCGCTTGCGAGATTGCCCGATTCCCTGGCCAGCGCCTTCTCTAATGCAGCTGGCAACGTGGCGGATGTCGACCAGGGGCCTCCAGTCCCCACTTCTCCTCCTTCCGCTCTCCGCCCGCTCCCGCCCTTCGGCCCCCGCGGGGCCTCCGCTGTCCCCCAGAGGAGGTGGGCTTGGATCCCCCAGCGTTGGAGTCGGCCAGCTGGGGCGCCCACGCGGGCGCGGGCGCCCCGATGAGTTTTGAAGAGCTAGTAAATGCAGGCTTCCAGCTCAACGGCATCCCCCTCCACGAGCGGCTAGGCGTCCTCGAAGTAAACCGCTTCGGTGAATTTTGGGGGCCTGAATTGCGGGTCTGCTTGTCTTCTGTTCATTGGGCGTTTGCCGCGACTCTCGGCGAGGGGATGGGGGTGTCTGTCGCTCGAGCCGCTGCTCTGCAGGGCGCCATGGCGCAGAAGCAGTCTAAGCTTGCCTTGTGTCTGGACCTCGTGGGCGCTGGGTGGCGTCGCCGCAAGGAGCCGTTGGGGGGGCCGTTGCTTTGGCGATGAGGTGCTCGATTGCAGGGTGAAGCGGCCTCCCGTCGCTTATTGCGTGCCCCTGTTGCGAGAGGGCGACGTCCGTCAGGAAGGCGCGCCCAAGGTTTGCGGCGATAAGCCGGCCTTGTATTGCGCGTGCCTATTGAGGCTCCCCTCAGGGCTCGACGAGCTCCACGCCCACCCCGAGTTCCGCGCGTGGAAACACGAGCGTTTCAAACGGATCCCAGTCCTGGGCCCCAGCAGGAGGGCCACGGAGGGGGGTGATACCGAGGGGGGCAAGGTGAAGGAGACCGCGAGATGGGCGAGCGAGGCGCGAGCCACCACGTCCACGCGAGAGTTATTTGGCCCAAGGTGGCCCAATATGACCCTGTGCTCGCGGCGTACATACCTCGCCTCGGGTACGATTGCCGCCGTGCACGATGCAGTCATGCGGGTGTCTGTGTCGTTCCTGCGTTGCGCTAGTCTTATGTCGGCAGATCATCCTACAGGGCCACATCGGGAACCCTTTTGTTTTTTTCCCCGCCAGGCTCCCGCAGAGGCATCCGCAGGCCCACCCGAAAGCACCCGCAGAGCATCCGCAGAGCATCCGCAAGAGCTATGTCAGGGTTCATGTTTTTTTCCTCAAATCCTTTCTTTTTTCCATATGCACTTTTTCCTTCTCCGCGCCGTTTTTTTTTTTTTTTTTTTTTTTTTTTTTTTTTTTTTTTTTTTTTTTTTTTTTTTTTTTTTTTTTTTTTTTTTTTTTTTTTTTTTTTTTTTATATATCTCCGTGTGCTTGGGCGCACCATAGCGAGCGGTTCACGCGCCAACACAATAGTTTCATTCATGCGCACGCACGCCCGACATGACATTAATAACACAGGCCGAATGTACCACGGCACGCCGCGCAATCTCAAGATCCGCTACCAAGAAGGCTGCTTAGCAATATGCAGCCGTTGCTGGCGCAACAAATCATGGGGGGTCGCACTACAGTTCCGCTACCACTATCACGGGCAACTATACCCGAGTTGTTCGCGCCATACGGCGCATCCGTGTTTGTATCCACAAACAACGGCCTCCTCCTCCTCATCCTCCTCCTTCTCCTCCTCCCCCCGTCCCCTTTCTTCCTCCTCCTCGCCATCCTCCAGCACATCCTACCCCTCCTCCTCCTTATCCCCTTTTCTTCCCCCTCCTTCTCCTCCTCCCTCTCTTCATCCTTCTCCTCCTCCTCCACCTCCTTATCATCCTCCCCCCCATAATGCCCTCTGGGTTAGGGGCCTTTAGGGTTAGGGGTCAAAGATATGTTGGTGTTAGGGTTGGTGTACCTTGGGCCCTCAGGGTTAGGAGTTGTCTTGAGGTTAATGTTAGAGTACTTTGGGTTAGGGGTCATCTAAGGGCGAGGGGTTCGGGGCCACCGCAGGTTAGAGGTTATATGATGGTTTGGGTTATGGGGTTATCTCAGGGTTAGGGTTATGTGCTATCTTAGAGGTCGTTTTAGCGTTAGCTTTAGCGGCTATCTTGTAATTGGGGTGGGGGTTAGAGCTAGGCTTAACATATCTTGGAGCCCTCCTGTTACACCCTCCATGCGCCTCCACATTACCCACCTCATCCTCGCCTTTCGCCTCCTCCTTGCCCAACCGCATCCTCGCGCCCCTCGCGGCTATCCAACTTGTCCGCTCCCATGCCTTATCATTCATCCGTCTTCGCATTCATCCACTCCCCCTCGTCCTACCGCCCCCCCGCGCCGTCACCCCCCCTTTTTCCTGGTGTTTTCCCTTCCTGTGCGTTCCCTCCCGCCTGCCGTCCACCTCCCTACCCCGCCCGTTCCCTCCCCCCTCCTCCTCCCTCAATGCCTCATCCTCCCTCGGGCCGCGGGCTGGCGGGCTGTCCTGGGAAGTGGCCGAAGCTGATGACAGGCGGACGCCGCGCCCGCCCCGAGGACGACGACGACGATCGACGATCGACGACCGACGGTCGACGATCGCCGACGACGACGACGATCGGCGATCGACGATCGACGATCGACGACGACTACGAAAACGACGACGACGACGACGACGACGACGACGACGACGGCGGCGGCGGCGGCGGCGGCGACGGCAACGGCGACGGCGACGGCGACGGCGACGGCAACGGCGACGGCGGCGGCGACGGCGACGGCGACGACGACGACGACGACAAGGGTGGGGAGGACGACGACGACGACGAGTACCTGAGTATTCTTTTCCATTTCTTTTTAACCCACCCCACGTCGCAGCATCCCAGCTGTCGACCACATTACTGCAGCTTCGCGGCCTTCACTGCGCGCTCCACGAGCGCCGACGGCATCTGGTCCCACTTCGCACCCTCTTTCGTCGCGAGCCTCTTGAGCGCGAACACCTTCTTCTTGAGCTCCTCTTTGCTGTACTTGGCGGTGAACAGCGCGGCCACCATGCCCTCGATGTGGCTCTGCGCCAGAGCCTTCATCACGTCGTTCGCCGTCTTGGTGGAGTCGGGGCTCGGCACGCGAGTGAACACGCTGGCCACCTCCGTGTGCGACTTGAGCAGCTCCTGGATCTTGGTCTTCTCGACGTTGAAGCTCTCCGACGCGTGCTTGCACACGGTCTCCTTCGCCATGGGCAGCAGCTCGCTGAGGTCGTTCGCGTCGTTCGCTGACCCCCACCACGATTCACCGTCAGCACCGCCCTTGGCCCACTTCGCAGCGTGGTTCACCCTGTTGTCGAGCTCGGCCTTGGATATCCCCATCGCCTGGTCTCCGACGGTCTGGATGTAGTTCTTCGCGCTCGTGTGGGCAGCGACCAGGACCTCCTTCTGCTCGCGCTCGGGGATGCTCTGCGTGACCTGGTCGAGCGCGATCTCTTTCAGGATGATGGTCTTCGTACTTTTCATGGGCTCCTCGTCCGTCACTCCAGAGCCGTCCTCGCTGCCGCTGGTCATCGAGACGTGCGCTGCAATGCTGAACTTCGTCTCGCCTGCAGCGTGGAACGCCTTGGAGATGTCGGTGATGCCGTCGCCCGCCACCAATGCGATGTCTTTCATGACACCTGCAATCTCGCCATTGCTCGCGTTCACCGCGTCCTTGATAGCGTCCCACACGCGGCTGCAGAAGGACGTGACCGCTTCCTTGCCCTCGACATCGAGTGAGCTCTCGGTGAGGTTGTGCAGCGCGACTTTGACGGCACGAACTTTCTCAATGTCGATGTTGCCCGCCTCGTCCTTGGCGCCGCCCATCATCATCTCCTTCAGCCCGTTCATGATCTCCTTCGCTCCTGCCTTCTCGATCACGGCGCCGATGTGCTCCCTCGCGCTGATGCCGAACTCCTCGACCCAGCACTTGAGGTCCAGGCTGTCCTTGAACATCTTATCCGCTGCGAGCAGCTCGGCCTTGCTGTAGCCGTCCCCGCCATTGACCACGCCGCTCTTGTCGAACATCTTCGACTGGATCACGCCGTGGACCCCAGCGATCTCGATCTCCAAAGTGTGGGTGGAGCCGGCCCTCAGGATCGTTCGGCAGGACTTCAGGATGTCGAAAGCTTCGTCGATGATAGCGCTGGGAAGCCTGATGGGAGCCTCGCTGGTCTTGAGTGCCTTGACCTGGGCAGCGCTCTTGAAGATCTTCGGCATCCACTCCCTGGCATCCTGGATGGTGGTCTGCAGCTCCTCGTAGATCTCCTTCCAGTGCTCATTCAAGCGAATCATCACTCCCAGGTCCGCGAGGGCGCCCTTGGTCTTCTTGGCCTGCTGGAGGAAGAACTCGTCCAAGGCATCGAAGTCCATGTCGGCAGTGCTGTCGCTGAGGGCGCACATGACGCGAAGCACGGCCAACGTGTCGCTCGCGGCGGAGGGGATCTCCTCCATCTCTGCGACGCCTGCCTCAAACCGACTCAGCATGGCAGCGCACAGGCGCGACGCTGCTACCTGGCCAGCCTGATCCACCTGCATCACCGCTGGGACGATCTCCTTCAGGAGCACGCTCAGGAGCAACGTCATCCTGGAGTCACTCGAGACGTCGATAGTCGCCATGCTAACCTTCATGGGGTCGAACTCCTCGGGGTCTGGGGCCATCTTCTCGTCGCCGTCGTCATCGCAGGTCACCTCCTGGCTCGCGTCCAGCTTCTCAACCGTGAAAGGCATGACGGTATCCACGATCTCCTTGATGCAGGCGTCGTCGGTATCTCCACTCGAGAAAGCCAGAATCGATGAGAACAATCTCTTCCCCAAAAGCTTGCTCTTGATGTTCGAATCGAAGTCCACCTTCTTCGTCACAAGTTTCCCCAAGATGGTGCTAAGGCTAACGAAGGTCACTTTCTCATTGGCTAGCTCAGTCATCAGCTCCATGCAAAGATCGATTGCGTCGATGTGTTCGGTCAAGTGGTTGGCCTTCACCGACTCGCCCTGGCCAGCGATGCGCTTGACGCAATCCCTTGCCCAGCCCACGTGCCTCTTCAGGGGGGCGCCCGCGAACACTCTCGACGGGGTGATGGTCTCGTGCCAGTGCTCGGGCGGCTTAAGGCGGCCACCCTCGCCGTCCACGCCCGTGGCCGCCGTATCGGCGATCGACGGCGCGACGTTCGTGCCTGGCTTTGCCTTCTTCGAGCTCGGGGCCAACGCGAGGGTCGGGCTCGCGTTCTCGGACGTGCGCTTCTCCTTGGTCCTGGAGCTGTCCGCCGCTGCTGAGGTCCTCGGTGCCCTGGGCGTCTCTGGCGCGTCTGAGTGCTGGGGCCCAGCCGACGCCGAAGCCTGCCCAGCGTCGGTCGCTGGAGGAACTTGCTGCTGTGCTGCGCCTGCAGCTGCCTCCTGCTCGGCCTCGGCCTCAGCCTCGGACGACGCGCCCCCCGCGTCCGAGCCAGAGTCATCAGGAACATCACCATCGCGCACCATGCGACGCAACCCCTTTGGCCTCTCGACGTTCTTCTTCACGAGCTGCTTGATCGCATCCTTCTTGTAGGCGCTGAACTTCTTGGCCTTCGGCTGGTACTTGTTCCCGAACTTCTGTCCGTGCGCGCGCGACCGATCAGCCGACATGTTCTCAAAGAGGTTGCTCGCCTGAGCTTTGTAGAAGCTGCGGCCCTTCACGAGGATGGGCGTCCTCCTGACGAGCCTCCTCGTCGTGGTCACCGTCAGCTTCGGAGGTGCATCCGTCTCCGTGGCCAGCGCCACGCCGAAAGACTCCTCGCCTTTAGAGTTCGTCACGCGCAGCGTCATCACCTTCGCCTGGTCTGGCAGGCAGCCGTGCTCCTCCTTAAAGCCGTCGCGCGACTGGAAGGTGAACTCCTCTGACAAGGAGCTATCCTGAATCGTCTCCTCGTAGACCTCCTCCTGGGGGAACTCCCTGTCGTCCTCAGCGACAGCCTTGCCCTTGGCCCGCTCCTCCTTCTGCGCCTTCCTTTCCTTCCACTTTGCTGGCGACTTGGGCTTCATCGATGCCAACGCTTTCAACTCGAATCCAGACTGGTCGCCGAACTCGCCGCACTCCCTGCACAAGAAGAGGTCTCCGAACTTCTCGCACGTGGCCAGCGCCACCTGCAGCTCGCAGAACGAGCGCGCACACTTGGCGCCGCGACGCGGTGCCCTCGCAACGCTGCCCGCTGCAGTCGCAGCCATCAGGGGCTGCTCTGTGCACTCGCTCAGTACACTAGCATGTCACAGTGTGGCGAGTTCACCTGAAACTATAAACTTGATCCGCAAAAATGGTTACGTACATGGATATCGGGGGGGAGGGACGACGACGAGGGGGGCCGCAGATCAAAGCACCGCTTCTCATAGCTACCTCGTTAGCTCGCCCTAGATCCTAGATATAACATGCTATGCAACGGCGAAGAAGCACCGATGTCCGAGCTACCTCTCAGCTACCTCGCTGAATCACGGAAGCCGCTCCGTCTGGGCACCCGAGCAACCAGAAAACATTATCACACATGTTGGGCTGCCCCTCTCATGGGTCCTATAAAGCCAACGAAATTGCCGATGCACGCGTCAACCCCTGCTCGAACTTATCAGGGGCCCCTTGCCCATAATATTGTCATTATTCCGGAACGATCTAAAGCCCAGGCGGCCCTCAGGATATATTTTTTGTTGTAGATAATGTCCCCTTGTAACTCATAGATAAACCTAATCCTGAAGGCCCCAAGATATGCGACCCCCAACCCTAATCCTAACCCTAACCTCAATACACCCCTAACCATAACCCTAACCCGAATCCTATCCTCAAGATAACCCCATAAGTCTGCCCCTGATAGAACCCTGAACCTCAACGTTAATATACTCCTAGCCCTTAAACAATTCCCAACCCCTAACCCTATGATAACATCCAACCTAGAGCATTCTAACCCAACCCCTAGTATAAACTCGAACCTTAAGGGCTCCAAGATATACCACCCCCGCCCCTGGTACAAACTTAACTCTAACCCTAAGGGCCCCTAACCCGAAGGGCCCCTAACCCGATCCCCAACCCGACCCCTACTCCTACCCCTAACCCTAACCCTAACACTCATCCTAATCCTAACCCTACCTCTAACCCTACCCCAACCCCTACCTTTTTACCCTAAGGGCCTTTAACCCTACCCCTAACCGTAATCCTAAGATAACCCCTAACACTAAGGACCCCCCCCACCCCTTTTTGTTACGCCCCCCTGGTGAAGAAGGAGTCGTGACATCATCCTAATATAACCCTATACCGAACCCTAAGATAAGCCCTAACCCTAATCCTAACCCCTAACCATAATCCTAACCATAATCCGACCCCTAACTCTAATCCTAAGATAACCATAACCTCTGGTCCTAAGATAACCCCTAATCCTAAGATAACCACTAACACTAAGGGCCCCTAGCCCTAACCCTAAGGGTTCCTAACCCTACCCCTAACCCTGATCCTAAGAAAACCTCTAACTCCGAATCCTAAGATAACCCCTAACCCCAAATCCGAAGATCGCCCCATAATTTTCAAGCGTTATGTATGCTCCAACGAGGTGACGTTTGAGAGGGCCCTCGTAAAACCCCTTACAAGGACCTTAACATGATCGAATACGCAAACCCCAAAAATCTTTCAAAATAGCCGGCTGTCCCGGGCATTTTCTGGCACACGGGACTTCCCCGAAAGCCCCGAAACGCTCCAGGAACGTCCATGGGGAATCGCCAAGGGCCCCAGTAGGGCCCCCTCCTTTGAAAACGCATACGATCTACCAGCCCAGCCCTACATCGCCCGAAACTCACCCCAAGAAATAAACCGGCCCCAAGATTGCATTTTTCCCAAGAGGCCCCAAAAAGCCAAAAGGTTCCAAGAGGCCAGCGGGGGGGCCCAAGAGGTCAGCGGGGAGGCCCAAGATGCCCCCAAGAGGTCCCAAGAGGCCAGCGCAGGCCCCAAGGGGCCCGAGTCCCCGAAGAGCCCAGCGGCCGTCAAGAGGTCCCCCAGGGAAATTTTCTCTATTTAAGTACCAACATCAGTTACTGGTGAGGAAATCAGATCCCCCCGTGTACTTTCGTCAGTTACAGAGAGGGAAATTTTCTATTGCATGTTTGCCCCTCGTGCGTTCGTGGGTTCCAGCGAGGGGAATTTTCATTTCAGGATTTCCGGCTGAAGGTGTTTTTTTTCCCCGTTCCCTTTGTTTTTTTTACCTGCACGCTGTGGTCCGTTTGCACGAGGGAAAAACACAAATCAACATTTCCCTGATGTGCCTGTGTACTTCGCAGAGAGGAAAAGCATGACAACAGTTTTTCGGTTCTGCTCCTGCACGGACGCGGGTTTGGGGGCTCAGAAACTCCACCGTCCCCTTGCAGGGACATCCCTCCAGGGCATATGGAGCCTCTCTTGGGACCGATATTGGGCCTTAGTGCCCTCCCCAATTTGGCCTTACTGGAATCTCTCCTGGAGCCATCTTGGAGCCTCAATTGGGCCTCTCCTGGGAGTCTCTTGGGGCCATCTTGGGACCTTATTTGGGCCTCTGTTGGAGCCATGCCAGATTGGAGCCTCTATTGTGCCTATACTGGGCCTGATTGGAGCCTCATGGGGCCTTATTGGGCCCTCTCTTGGGCCATCTTTGAGCCTCTAGTGGGGCCTCTCCTGGGCCTCACCTGGAGCCATCTTGGGGCATTATTGGAGCCTCTATTGGAGCCGATGTTGTGCCCTAGTGACCCCCGTTGGTGCCTTATTGGAGCCCCTATTGGAGCCATATTGGAGCCTCTGTTGGGGCACCTCCTGGGCGTATGTTTGAGCCATATTGGGGCATCATTGGGACCCCCCTTGGTTCCAAATTGGGGCCCCTGGTGTGCTTGTATTTGGCATGATGGGGCCCTCCTGGGGCCTTAGTGGAGTTTCTCGTGGAGACCTCTTGGAGCCCCCATTGGAGCCTATCTAGGGCCTCTCTTGGAGCCATCTTGGGGCATTGTTGGAATCTCTCTTGGAGCTTAAGAATGCTTATATTTGGCATTATTTGTGCCGCCTCCTCCTCCTCCATTCCCTCGTCCTCGTCATCCTCCCCCTCCTCCGCCTCCCCCCTCCTGCTCATGCCCCATTTGCCTGATCCTCATTCCCCCTATCCTGGTCCTCCTCCTCCTCCTCATCCCCCCTCCTCGTCCCCCTCCCCCTCCTCCGATCTCCTCCTGGCCCCCCTCCTCATCGTGCACCTCCTCACCCCCTGCTCCTGCTCCTGTCCCTGCTCCTGCTCCTCGTGCACCTCGTCGTCCCCATCCTCATCCCTCCTCTTGGATGGTAGTGGACATGTTGATGATGATGAGGAGGATGGTTAGATGCGCTTTTTTTTTTTTTTTTTTTTTTTTTTTTTTTTTTTTTTTTTTTTTTTTTTTTTTTTTTTTTTTTTTTTTTTTTTTTTTTTGTTTTTTTCTTCCAGCTGCGCAGCCAGACGCTGCGCAAGCAGAGCAGTTCTCAGGGAACAGACTCGGGCTCGTCGGGCTCGTCTGGCCTGCGGTCGCGCTCAACGGCGAAGAGCGCGCCGCTGCCTGGCACGGCCCTGAGCTCCTCCCTGGCGGCCTGCCTGTCGCCAAAGGGCAGAGCGCAGCAATGGACATGGTCGTGGAGGGTGGCGAAGTCGTCGCCCGTGCCCCTCTTCAGCCACAGCATGAGGGCGCCGAGCGGCCTGCCCTGACCAGCCCTCCAATGGGCAGTTGATCCTCGCACGGTCCTGGTCAATCTGCATTTGCCCCCGTGCCTGGGGCAATGTGCAACTAACTCTAGCTTCTTCGCGTAGTATCGGATGATGCCGTAGGGCGTGACGAATGTGATGTCTGCTGGGTCGCGAGGACCACCACCGCCGCCTGGCGGCGGAGGTGGGGGTGGAGGAGGGCCTCCGCCGCATCCGCCTGGATCAGCGTCGCCACCAGGACCATCACCACCGCCGCCTGGATCAGGGGCGCCACCAGGATCATCACCACCAGGATCATCACCACCAGGGTCGTCACCGTGTCCGCTGTCAACTGATACGTCGTCGACCTCATCTGACAGAATGGCCTCACCACCGTGGTCACTCCCGAACAACTCGTCAGTGTTTGCAACCGATGATGGGCTCTCCCAGCCGTCGTAGGAAAGAGACTTGATAGACCCTCCCTCGCCATGAATGTCATTCTCGGGCTCGGGCTCGACCATCTCGGGGTCACCGTCGCCGTCGCCGTCCTCGCCCTCGTCCTCGCCGTCGGCGCCATCCTCGCCCAACTCGTCAAGGTCGTCCAACCACCCATTGTCATCAGGTCGCTTCCGTTTTTTGCGCCTGGGCGCTGGCCAACGTCGCGTAAAGTCTCGGTCATCTTCGATATTGCCAACCACCAGCTGTGACGGCCGTATGGGCGATACGGGCCTGGACGAGGATTGCACCCGCATAACAGACAAACTCCAAGTGCTTGGCTTCGAAAAGTACGCATACAAGTTGTCGGCGACCTCGAAGTTCGTCAGGTAGTCGTCCAGGCAATCCAGCACGATAGCGCCGTCACCGAGCACACCGACATCCGCTGGTACGCACTGGCGATAAGTTGGCCTGTGCGGCGAGAAATACATCAGGCCGATATGAAGGTAAGTCACAAATTCGCCCATCGGGCCAGCCTCATCACCTGCAACGTCTCCAGCGCTGGCGGCATCCCCACTCGAATCCTCTGGCACGTGATGGATCTTAACGACGATATCGCCAGACGACAATGCATCCCTCATAGACGTAGATTTGCAGTATAACTTGATGCCACTATCAACCCATTTTTTGAACTTCCAGACGAGGTCCCCCTTCGGGCCACACAAGCACACGCCTGCGTCGATGCAACTTGGTTTCTGATGAGCTTTCTTAGGCGTCTCGTCGAAGTCCTGCTGGGAAGCATCTCTCTTCTCATCGTGCAGCTTGTCGTAATAGCTGGTGACCACCTCCCTGATCTTGGCGTTCTCGGACTTGGCCAGCAAGCCCACCATCCTGGGGATAATCTTCCTGACGGGCAGAAATACTCCAGGACGTATGCGCCACCAAAGTGGGGGCGAGCAACGAGGCCGTTTACCAATGGAGCCATTAGAGGGAGCGCGGCAATGAAATCGTTCACGTGCTGCATGCCCTTGGTAGCCCTCCATTTGGATAAGCTCATGGCCCTGTCGTGGACTGCGCGCTTCTTGAGGCGCCTGCAGAGGTAGTGATCTGCTCTGAGCGTGCCGATGTTCGTCGCGACGTCGCCGACTGGGATAGCGACCATGTCGATGCTCGCAGGGCGCCCTGGCATGCGACTCGCGTTCAAGATGGACTCCGCCCTCTCCTTCGCCTGCTGCTCGCCCAGCAACTTGTTGAGCTCCCTCGAGACGGTGCCGAAAGACTTCTTGCCCTCTCGATGCAAAGATGTCCCGATTGAGCCTGCTCTTTGGTAAACTTCAAACTCTTCTCGGGATAGCGCTCGGTATGCGGCCGCTGCCGCTTGCAGCACAACCCTCCCTACAACTCTGGCGCGAGCAGCGATGAATGCTCTCCAAGCTCCTCCGCCACCCCTCTTTGTAGGCCGGCCTTGTTCGTCTGGTTTTTGATCTCCGCGCTTCCGCTCCTTGGGCTCGAAGACCCCCGCTGGCTTCAGGATCCGAGCCTCTCTCGTAGAAGCCTTCCTCAGAACAAACCTGCCGCTGATGGTGGGCAGCTCGGGCCTGGCGGACTGCAGCGAGGTAGCCTCCACCTGCCTTCTGATCTGCGCGTTCTGAGTCTCCAATTTCACCGTCGCCGTCTTGCTGGCCATCACGATGAGGCTCAACTCGTGCAAAGCCTGGTCGCTCGTTAGCCCGCCAGGCTTATCTTTGTAGTACTCGATAAAGTCATCGCTAAACTTGTCGCGAATAAGCCTGCAAGAAGCCTCGAGTTCTGGAGCCAAAGCGCGATCATCAAGAAGCAAACACAACCTGAAGGGGAATTGCTTTCCGATCGAGGCCCCGAACTGATAAGTGCAACAGCCTTCTCTGGATAAGTCCTTGCGCAGCTTCGTCTGGTTCTCGAGCGTCATGCAATCATCTGGCAGGCAGTCCAGCTCCATAGACTTCGCCACCTTCTCAATGTCCTTGAAGCACTCGGTCTCCAACGTCAGCATCGCAACACTCATCATAGGCCATTGCCTCCCACCCAACACCGTCGCATCGCCGTCTGAGGCGAGAAGGGCACAGTCCTGATTCATCTCCCACTCCTCGCTTGCCATCTCCAACTCCATCTCCAGGAACTTCTTGATTGGCTCCAAAACCGCCCTGAAGAACAGGACCTGGATGGACGGCTCAGTGGAAATCCAGTCGCGCGCTTGGCCGCGGTATGCCTTGCTCTGCTCGGCGAAGGCCTTTCGTGGGTGATCGGCCTTCTGCGCGCCAGGTTCGGGCGCCTCCTTATCCTTCTCGGGCGGCTGCGCATCGGCAGCTGGACCTTCGCCCTCGATATCCTCGGGCGGGGCCTGCTGCCCTTCATGCGGCACCAGCTGCAGGTCGGGTTGCGCGACTGGGTAGTCGCCAGGATCCTCGTCGCCGTACTCGACGTTCAGGTAGCTCATGTATGTCGCCCCGAAGAGGCCGTGGATGTTCATCGGCAGGCCGACGTCGCGAAACGTGATGTCTGCCCCAGTCCACCTGTGGCGAGGGAACAAGTACGGGGCGTGGGGGAAGATTGCTGGCACGAACTCCTTGAACAGCAGACGAAGGACGTCAGCTCGAGTCTCCCCTGGCCGTGCAACGAACATCATACGGTCCTTATCTCTCCAATCCCCTGGCGCACACCGTTCGAGCAGCATTCGAAGCGCCACGCACTGAGGAGAAGCGTCCAAGAATGTATCCATCACCAGGTTCCTGAACGCAACTGCCTTGGCATCCAGAGCTACGCCTGTCACAATCACCAACTTCTGTCTAATGATCCGCCTGGCAGCCTTTCGTAGCAAGCTCATCTGGCCAGCCAGCCTCAGTGAAAGCGTCGTCGCAATAAGCCCCGATATATCTTCCGCGTGCATGTCGTAAACTTTAGTGTGGAATCCAGACACTGTGTGTACCCGACAAAGAAGGTGTAGCACTGCCCATCCTTCGCGCTCAGACAATAGATGGCGCTCAGCCTTCAGATTTGCCGTGTACCTCTCAGTGCAAACAATGCGAAGCCTCCTGAGGAACGAAGCTGCATTTGATGTCCCAATCGAATATTCTGAAATAGCAGCCTTGTAGTTTTTAGCAGAGTTCCTATCGCACACCTGGAGCCACGATAGCATATTCCCACGGAGAATCGCATACCGACCATCAATCTTCAGCAAAAGCAAAACGTTCGTGTCCATCTGTAGTACCTTTTTCGTGCCCACTGTTTTCTCCACAAGAACGACGGTGTTAGCTTCATCTGGCTCTTGTCCTGGAGGGGCCCCGTGGTCCACGATGGAGTGTCCGTCGTCGAGCGTCTCGGTCACCGTTTGCGTACTCTGCAAGATAAAATCGGTGCTGTCATAGCTGGCGTACTCCACGTAGCACAGAAGCTCCACTCTCTTGGAAGAGCCAGCGTAGCTAACCAATAGCTCCTCAGCGTGTTTCCATACGTTGCGCTCGACCTGCGGCGGCGTCTGAAAACAAACCGCCGCTGCATCGCGATCTGGTTTCCAGTGTTTTTTCCCCGGCCTGGGGCCGAGATGGCCCACCAAAAAAACAAATCGAAATCGCAGCGACGGTTTGCATTTCAAACGCCTTTAAGACCTGCAACGCACACCCTGCCATGATCTTCAGCGTGTCCCTATACTTCGAGCGGCTCTCGTCGAGGTTACGCGCGTTGCTGGTGATCCGCCCTGTGAGCGGGTCGTCGTCCATCACCTCTGTGGCTATCTTGAAAGCTGATTCGTCGAGGTCGCTGTCGGGCACGTGCCTGCAAGCGTGCGATGCCCAGTAGACATCCTTCTTCACCTCTACGGGGACCAACGCCATCTCATGGTCGAGCTCGCCGTCCACGTCGCCGTCGGCAGAGCAGTCGTCGCACGAGAGGGCGTCCACACCTGCCAACCAGTCGTCTCCATCTGGCTGCGGCAGCTCCTGCCCAGCGTCAGCCTTATCGCTCACGGCGCCCAGCGCTGAAAGCCAGCTCTCGCCCACATCGTCGTCGACGGCCGTGTCGCTGCCAACGTCGCTCAAAGCCGCAAGCCACGAGTCACCTGCGCCTGCCATAAAGGCTGACGCGAACAAAATTGTTATGTATGCGTACATGAGTACAAGTGGTACGAACATGATATGGAGAATGCCGAAAGTTGAGCCAAAATGGTTACGGTCATGAACGAGATGTGTTGTCTGTTGATTGCCAGGGTTGGTATTTCAAGGCTGGCTGTCTGGTAGATGTTCCTCATCTCTTCGTTTACCTATGTTTGCCCTTTTGATTCTTCTTAAATATATAATGTACTGTGCCCCCCTCCATCATTTCTCATCTCTGGGGTTCTCAATCCGCCCCCCCTCTCCCTGAAGTCACATCCCCTCCCTCCCCGATGTCTCACTATTTTCCAAAACTTACCGCACGTATGGATTTCGGCTCCGACCGCCTGAAACTTTGGACTAAAAGTTCGGGTCAAGATAACTAACCGTTTATATCTCTGCGCTGGCACGTATGACACATCGCGAACCCGCCCTGAGCCATTAAGCACCCCAGAACACCCTGCCCTAGACACCCTGCCGTGGACGCCCCCAGATTCTCAACCTAGGCCTTCAGGAGTCCAGCATGCGATCTGTAGCTAGATACGCCAGCCCCCATATGAGGCCACCCAGCGCATTCACTCAGTAAGGCCCCCCCAAGAATTCCCCCAGCCCCCGTACATCCGCCGACCCCCCCATGAGGCCCCCTATGAGTCCCCTCTTAGGAGCCCCGCCTGCACTCTGAAGATATATCCGCCAGCCCCCTTATGAGGCTTCCCAGCGCCTTCACATATATACTCGTCTAGCCTTTCCTATAACATGCATATCAATCGTCGGTGCCTCGGGGGCGCGCCAGTCTGGACTTCTTCCTACGCTGAGACGATCGTGTTGCGTGCAAGACATATGATTGCTTGTTTTTCTTATTTTTTTGTGTTTTTGCATATGCTTTGCAGATGCTTTGCGGATGGCTTTGCGGATGCTTTTTGTTTTTTCGGTGAGGCCCTGCATATGCTCTGCGGGTGCCCCGCGGGAGGCTTGCAGGGAAATTTCCGAGGGCCTGCGGATGCTCCTGCGGGAGCCTGGCGGGGAAAAAAACAAAGGGTCCCTGATGAGGCCCTCTAGGATGCCCTGCCGACATAACGCTAGTCGGGCTTGGCGCACTTCGCACCTCGTGGCTGCAATCCTCCAGGTTGTCGCGCTCCCGAAGCACGTCCGCGTCGCGTGCTGGAGGAAGCCGGGGGCGCGGGATCTGGAGGGCGGCGGCGACGAATGGGGAAGTACGCTCAGGACCGCCTATCATTTGTTCAAGTCTGAGCGCGACGAATACCCCGACATGGGGCCCGAGCCCGATGACGCGGTTGCAGCGGGATGGCCAGGGTCGAAACTGGGGTCGGGAGGGCGAGAAGTGGGGAGGGGTAATTGAGCAGGTTCATGACAGTGTCAATCCATCCCCTCCACAAGACTCCCTCCCTCGCCCCTCGCTGCTGCTCGCAGTCGTTGTCTCGTCTCGGGTTCAACCGCTGCTGTTTGGCGCAAGTGCATCGGAGTCCTGAGCGACAGGAGGAGGAGGAGGAGGAGGAGGAGGAGGAGGAGGAGGAGGAGGAGGAGGAGGAAAAAAAAGGAGGAGGAGGAGAAGGAGGAGGAGGAGGAAGGAGGAGGAGGAGGAGGAGGGGGAGAGGAGGGAGGAGGAGAGGAGGAGGAGGAGGAGGAGGATAGGAGGAGGAGGAAAAGGAGGAGGAAAGGAAAAGGCGGAGGAGGAGGAGGAGGAAAAGGAGGAGGAGGAGGATAGGGAGGGGGGGGAGTGGGAATAGGAGAATAGGAGGAGGAGAGAGGAGGAGGAGGAGGAGGAGGAGGAGGAGGGAGGAGGAGAAGGAGGAGGAGGAAGAGGAGGAAAAAGGAGTTGGAGGAGGAGGAGGATGAGGAGCAGAAGGAGGAGGATGAGGAGGAGGAGAAGGAGGAAGAGGGGGAGGAGGAGAAACGGATGAGGAGGAGGAGGAGGAGGAGGAGGAGGAGGAGGAGGAGGACGAGGAGGAGGAGGAGGAGAAGGGGGAGAAGGAGGAGAACGAGGAGGAGAAGGAAAAGGAGGAGGAGAAGGAAAATGAGGAGAAGGCGGAGGCGGAGGCGGAGGCGGAGAAAGATGAGGAGAAGGAGGAGGAGGAAAAGGAGAAGGAGAAGGAGTAGGAGAAGGAGGAGGAGGAGGAGAAGAAGGAACAGGAAGAGGAGGAGGAAGAGGGAGAGAAGGAGGAGGAAAATGAGGAGGAACAGGAGGACGAAACGGACGAGAGAAGAGAGGAGGAGGAGGAGGAGAAGGAGGAGGAGGAGGAGGAGGAAGAAAAAGGAGGAGGAGGAAGAAGAAGAAGAGGAGGAGGAGGAGGAAAAGCAGGAGCAGGAACAGGATCAGGAACAAAAACAGGTAACTGAGGCAGAGGAACAGGAGCAGGAACAGGAGTAGGAAGATGATGATGATGATGATGATGATGATGATGATGATGATGATGCTGATGATGATGATGATGATTATGACGATGATGATGATGATGATGATGATCTTGATGCTGATGATGATGATGCCTCTGCTGATGATGATGATGATGATGGTGGTGGTGGTAATGGTGGTGATGATGATGAGGATGATGATGCTGCTGCTGCTGATGCTGCTGATGATGATGATGACTACGATGATGATGATGATGATGATGCTGATGATGATGATGATGATGATGATGTTGGTGATCATGACAATGATGATGATGCTGATGCTGATGATGATGATGCTGATGATGATGATGCTGATGCTGCTGCTGATGATGATGATGCTGCTGCTGATGATGATGCTATGATTATGATGCTGCTGATGATGAGGAGGATGCTGCTGATGGTGATGCTGATGATAATGATGATGATGATGATGCTGATGATGATGAGTATGCTGATGATGCTGATGATGATGATGATGCTGATGATGATGATACTGCTGATGCTGCTGATGAATATGATAATGATGATGATGATGATGATGATGATGATGATGATGATGCTGTTGCTGATGATGATGATGATGGTGGTGATGATGATGATGCTGATGATGATGATGGCGATGGTGATGATGATGCTGATGATGATGATGATGATGATGCTGATGCTGATGATGACGATGATGATGACGATGATGCTGATGCTCATGATGATGATGATGATGACGATGATGACGTTGATGATGATGATGACGATGATGATGATGCTGATAATGCTGATGATGCTGATGATGATGGGGATGATGACGATGACGATGCTGATGATGCTGCTGATGATTAGCATGATGCCCTATGATGATGCTGATGCTGATGATGCTGATGATGATGATGATGCTGATGATGATGATGATTATGATGATGATGATGCTGCTGATGATAATGATGATGATGATGCTAATGATGCTGCTGATGATGATGATGGTGATGCTGGTGATGCTGATGATAATGATGGTAATGATGATGCTGATGATGATGATGACGATGATGCTGATGCTGATGATGATGCTGATGATGATGACGATCACGATGACAATCACGATGACGATGACGATGACGATGATGATGATGATGACGATGATGATTATGATGATGATGCTGATGCTGATGCTGATGCTGATGCTGATGCTGACGCTGATAATGATGATGCTGATGATGATGATGATGCTGATGCTGATGCTGATGTTGATGATGCTGATGATGCTGATGTTGTTGATGATGATGACGATGATGATAATGATGCTGATGATGATGATTATGCTGATTCTGATGCTGATGATGATCATACTGATGATGATGATGATGGTGATACTGCTGATGCTGCTGATGATGATGATGATGATGATGCTGGTGCTGATGATGATGATGATGATGATGCCCCTGATGCTGATGCTGATGATGATGATGATGATGATGATGATGATGCCGATGATGCTGATGATGATGATGATGATGATGGTGATGCTGATGATAATGATGATAATGATGATGATGATGATGATGATGATGATGATGATGATGATGATGATGATGATGATGATGATGATGATGATGAT
>CAUYUJ010000134.1:0-82004 GCA_963575745.1 Prorocentrum cordatum | reverse complement strand
GGGATGCCCGGAGCCAACTGTAGGCCACTTCGTGCTCTTCGATTTCCCAGAACTCCATTCCCGGGCCACATTTTGGATGCCCGGAGCCAACTGTAGGCCACTTCGTGCTCTTCATGTTCCCAGAACTCCATTCCTGGGCATGATTTTGAATGCCCGGAGCCAACTGTAGGCCACTTCGTGTTCTTCTAGTTCCCAGAACTCCATTCCTGGGCCACATTTTGAATGCTGAGGCAGGCTGATGCTGCGGCCGAGGCAGGTTGTGGCTGAGGCAGGCTGAGGCTGAGGCCGAGGCTGAAGGCAGACTGAGGCTGAGGCTGAAGCAGACTGAGGCTGAGGCAGAGGCAGGCTGAGGCTGAGGCTGAGGCAGGCTGATGCTGAGGCAGGCTGAGGCTGAGGCTGAGGCTGATGCAGGCTGAGGCTGAGGCAGGCTGAGGCTGAGGCCGAGGCTGAAGGCAGACTGAGGCTGAGGCTGAAGCAGGCTGAGGCTGAGGCTGAGGCAGGCTGAGGCTGAGGCAGGCTGAGGCTGAGGCTGAGGCAGGCTGAGGCTGAGGCTGTGACTGCGACTGCCGTTGCCGCTGCGACTGTCATCGCGAATGCGACTACGACTGCGAGAACAGCAGAATTCTACAACTGGATTTTCATCTGAATCTTGAGGGGAATGCTTTCAGATATGCTTCTACATATCGCTGTTAGGTTGCTTTGCCGGGATAATCTTCTTCTTCTCCCGTTGCTCCTCCTCCTCCTCCTCCTCCTCCTCCTCCTCCTCCTCCTCCTCCTCCTCCTCCTCCTCTCACTATGGAGGAATAATGAAGGGAACCGGGAACCGGGAACCGGGAACCGGGAACCGGGAACCGGGAACCGGGAACCCGGAACCGGGAACCGGGAACCGGGAACCGGGAACCGGGAACCGGGAACCGCGAACCCGGAACCCGGAACCGGGAACCGGGAACCGGGAACGGGGAACCCGGGAACCGGGATTTCCCTGACTCCAGATCCGCCCTAATTTGGCTTTTTTCCAGCTCAAGATTGCGGCGGACATCCACCTATAAGGAGCCGAAAAGGTAGGGCGGAAATTGCTGCACCCAGCATAAAGTAGGGCGGAAATCCGCAAAAGTAGGGCGGAAACAGCAGCAGAAACGTAGGGCGGAAATTTGCATCAGCGGGGCCTGAATAGTAGGGCGGAAATTCCAAGCCCTACTTACGAATTTCCCCAAAGTAGGGCGGATCTGGAGTCAGGGCCCGGGAACCGGGAACCCGGGAACCGGGAACCCGGAAACCCGGAAACCCGGGAACCGGGAACTGGGGAACCGGGAACTGCAGCCATGGGGAACCGGGAACCGGGAACCAGGAACGGGGAACTGCGAACTGGGAGCCGGGAACCGGTTTTGCTCCCCTGCTCTTTTCCGTTCTGTCGTGCTCCACTGCTCCGTTTGCGGTTCCGTTCTGTCCCGTTGCTCCGTTTTGCTCTTGTCTTGGCTGCAGGCTCGTCTATTCTGTTCTGGGCCGCACCATCGTCCGTTTTGATCTGGCGTGCCCCGCTGCTTCGTTCTGTTCTGCTCGTTCTGTTCTGTTCTGCCCTGATGCTTTGTTCTGGTCTGTCCCGCTGCTCCGTTGTGTTCTGTTATGTCCCTTTGCTCCGTCCTATTCTGGTCTTGGCCGCAGGCTTGTCTATTCTGTTTTGGGCCGCAAGCTCGTCTGTTCTGTTTTGTTCTGTCCCGGTGCTCCGTTCTGTTATGTGTGTGTTCTGTTCTGTTCTGCCCCGATGCCCTCGTCCGTTTTCGTTCTGCCCGCTGCTCCGTTCTGTTTTGTTTGTTCTGTCCCGCTGCCCCGTTCTATTCTGTTGGGTTCACTTTGCTCCTTGTCCAGGCCGCCTTCGCGTGGACCTATGGGGCCAATTCGGTGAGGTTTTGCGAAGTGCCAGCGGTTTCTAGGAGGAGCCGTGGCGCCTTTCCCCTCGATGTTGCTCTCTCTCTCTCTGGGAGGGCGGTCTCGCATAGATTTCTTGCTCGGATTCGTTTTGTCATGCTTGTGATGTTATGTTATGTTCTGCCCCGATGCTTTGTTCTGGTCTGTCCTGCTGCTCCGTTGTGTTCTGTTCCGTTCCTCTGCTCCGTTCTTTTTTGGTCTTGGCCGCAGGCTCGTCTATTCTCTTTTGGGCCGCAAGGTCGTCTGTTCTGTTTTGTCTGTCCTGCTGCTCCGTTCTGCTATGCGTGTTCTGTTTTATTCTGCCCCGATGCTCCCGTGTGTTCTGGTCTTGCCCGCCGCTCTTTTCTGTTCTGTTCTGTCCCGCTGCCCCACTCTGTTATGTTGGATAACTTTGCTGCTTGTGGAAGCCGCCTTCGCGTGGACCTATGGGTCCAATCACATGAGTTTTTACGAAGGGCTGGCTGTTTCTAGGAGGAGCCAGGGCGCCCCTCCCCCGACGTTGCTCCCTCAGGGAGGGTGGTCTCGCATAGGTTTCCTCTTCGGAATCCGTGCGATTCCGCGCAGGACTGCCATGTTTTTAGGATTTTTTAGGAGGAACCTTGGGTCCAGGTGTTTTCCTGTGGACCCCCCCTCAATAACGTGATGTTTTGCGCTGGGTCGGCTTGTTCTCAGGAAGAACCATGGCCCCCCCTCCCGGACGTGGTTCCCTCTGGAAGGGCGGTTCCGCGCAGAGTTCTTCCTCGGATTCCGTTCGTTTTCACGAAGGGCTGGCTCGTTTTTTACTAAGAAGCCTGGGTTCACGTTGCTCCTTGCGGCTGCCGGGTTTCGCTTGGACCTGTCCCCCCCATTACGTGGTGTTTTGCACAGGGCTGGTATGTTTCTAGGAGGACGTACGGCCCCCACGATGTTGCTCCCTCTGGGACGGTGTTTTCGCGCACGCTGCTTCCTCGTAGTCCGTGCGGCTTTGCGGAGGGCTGGCTGGTTTCTAAGAGGAACCTTGGGTTCACGTTGCTCCCACGTGGGGCTGGCCCTGGCCATGCTCGCTCCCTGCAAGGATTTTTGCGAAGGGCTGGCGCGTTTCTATGAGGAGCCCTGGTATGCTCGCCCCCATGCAAACACAATTTGCAGAGGACTGCCTCGTTTCTGCGCACAACCTGGGTTTCCCCTCCCCCTCCCCACTCCTCCTCCTTCCATGTTCGCCCATCCTGGCTACCCAGTCTTTTGGCCTGTCCGTTTTTGTTTACGTTTCGTCATGGTCTTTCGCACAGGGCTGGCTGGTTTCTACGGGGGAGGAGCCGTCGTTCCCGCATGTTTTGCTGGATGCACCCTGGTTCGTGACAGTGCGGCTTCTCCCAGAGGCTTGCGCTTTCTGCCACATGGGGCTGGCCCTGTCCATGCTCGGCCCTTGCATGGAGTATTGCGAAGGGCTGGCGTGCTTGTAGGAGGAACCCTGGTATGCTTGCCCCCATACATTCACAATTTGCCCAGGGCTGGCTCGATTCTAGGCACAACCTGGGCTTCCCCTCCCCCTCCCCTCTCCTCCTCCTTCCATGTTCGCACATCCCGGCTACCCAGCCTTTTGCTGGTCCGTTTTTTGTTTACGTTTCTTCATGCTCCTTCGCACAGGGCTGGTTTGTTTCTAGGAAGAACCGTCGTTCCTTCATGTTTTCTTGAATGTCCCCTGGTTCGCGAGAGTGCGGCTTCTTCCAGAGGCTTGCGCTTTCTGCCGCGTGGGACTGGCCCTGTCCATGCTCCGCTCCTGCACGGGTTTGTGCGAAGGGCTGGCGTGTTTCTAGGAGGGACCCTGGTTTGCTCGCCCCCTGCATACACATTTTTGCTGGCTCGTTTCTAGGCACAACCTGGGCCTCCCCTCCCCCTTCCCCTCTCCTCCTTCCATGTTCGTCCATCCCAGCTACCCAGCCTTTTGCTTGTCCGTTTTTTTGCTTACGTTTCTTCATGCTCTTTCGCGCAGGGGTGGCTTGTTTCTAGGAGGAACCGTCGTTCCATCATGTTTTGTTGGATGCCCCCTGGTTCGCGACAGTGCGGCTTCTCCCAGGGGTTTGCGTTTTCTCCCACATGGGGCTGGCCCTGTCCATGCTCCGCTCCTGCACGGGTTTATGCGAAGGGCTGGCGTGTTTCTAGGAGGGACCCTGGTTTGCTCGCCCCCTGCATGCACAATTTGCCCCGGGCTGCCTCGTTTCTAGGCTCGTACCTAGGCACAACCTGGGTTTCCCCTCCCCCTCCCCACTCCTTCTCCTCCTTCCATGTTCGCCCATCCCGGCTACCCAGCCTTTCGCCTTGTCCTTTTTTTGTTCACGTTTCTTCATGGTTTTTCGCGCAGGGCCGGCTTGTTTCGAGGAGGAGCCGTCGTTCCCTCATGTTTTGCTGGACGCACCCTGGTTCGTGACAGTGCGGTTTCTCCCAGAGGCTTGCGCTTTCTGCCACATGGAGCTGGCCCTGTCCATGCTCGGCCCTTGCATGGAGTATTGCGAAGGGCTGGCGTGCTTCCAGGAGGAACCCTGGTATGCTTGCCCCCATACATTCACAATTTGCCCAGGGCTGGCTCGATTCTAAGCACAACCTGGGCTTCCCCTCCCCCTCCCCTCTCCTTCTCCTCCTTCCATGTTCGCCCATCCCGGCTACCCAGCCTTTTGCTTGTCCGTTTTTTGTTTACGTTTCTTCATGCTCCTTCGCACAGGGCTGGTTTGTTTCTAGGAGGAACCGTCGTTCCCTCATGTTTTGTTGGATGTCCCCTGGTTCGCGACAGTGCGGCTTCTCCCAAGGGTTTGCGCTTTCTGCCACATGGGGCTGGCCCTGTTCATGCTCCCCCTGCAAGGTGTATTGCGAAGGGCTGAGGAGCCCAGGACCCGGGAACCGGGAAACAGGTACCGGGAACCGGGAATTCCAGGAACCGGGAACCAGGAATCGGGAACCAGGATCCGGGAACCAGAAACCCGGGAACCAGGAACCGAAACCCAGGACCCAGGACCCGGGACCCGGGGCCCGGGACCCGGGACCCGGGAATTCGGAACTGGGAACCGGACCCGGGACCCGGGAACCGGGACCCCGGACCCGGGACCCGGGACCCGGGATCCGGGATCCGGGAAGCGGGAGACGGGAACGGGGAACCGGTTACTTGGCGACTAAAACAGTTTACTTCCTCCTCCTGCTCTTCCCTCTCCGCTTCCCCCTCCTCCTCTTCCTCTTCCTCCTTCTCCTCCTCCTCCTCCTCCTCCTCCGCTTTTTCCTCCTTCTGACTAGTTACCCCGTGCTTCCCACTTGAATCAGCTTTCTCCATTGTCGCGATTTCTGTGAGCTCCAGCGGAGCAGGGGGACACGCGCATCCAGACCTTGCCGTTCTCGCGATCCCCTGGGGGGTCCAGTGGAGCGGAGGTGCACGCGCATCCAGACCTTGCCATTCTCGCGAGCTCCTGGGAGGTCCAGCGAATCTGGGAGACACGCGGGTCCAGACCCGACATCGGCGCTCTCTGGAGGGCCGTGAATCGCGCAGCTGCCGCCGATTTCGCGCCATCCTGGGGGGTTCAGCTGAGCAGAAGGGCTACACCTTGGCCTCCCTGGTCGTCTCCTGCGAGGTCCAGCGGAGCGGAGGTGCACGCGGATCCAGGCTGGACCTCGTTCTTCCTGGGCGGCAGCCAAGTGTGCAGCTGTCTCGCTCGCTCCTGGGAGGTCCTGTGGAGCGGAGGTGCACGCGTATCAGGACTCGACCTCGCCTTCATCAGGGGGGTGCCAGCTGCGCAACCTTCTCCACTTTCGTGAGCTCCTGGGAGGTCCAGCAAACCTGGGGAGGGGGGGAACTAGACAGCGCCGCTCCGTGGGGGCTGTCGCCAATTTCGCGCGCTCCTGGGAGGTCCACTGGAGCAGTGGGACACGCGGATCCAGACTCGACCTCGCCCTCCTGGGGGGGTTGCCAGCTGCGCAACCTTCGCCACTTTCGCGAGCTTTTGAGAGGTCCAGCGGGGCTGGGGAACACGTGGATCCAGACCAGACCTCGCCATTCCTTGGGGGACTGCAGTGTGCTGGTTTTTGCTACTTTCGCGAGCTCCTGCGAGCTTCAACGGGGCGGTGGGACTCGCGCGCCGCGACGAGACCTCGCCCTCCCTGGTTGGGCTGCCGTGTGGGATACACTGGGTGCTGCGGGCTGCGCAACTGTCGCCGCGTTCGTTTTGCTTCTAGGAGGTCCAGCGGAGCGAAGGGGAACGCGCGTCGCGGCCAGACCTCGAAAACTTCCCGATGATATTGCCACTTGTTGCACATGTGCTGGGTGCGTCCCTGCCTGGGCGGGAGGGCTGCCGTTTTCTCAGCTGGCCCTTCTCCGATGATCCTTCATGCAGGCGGTGGAGGGGCTCCTCGGTACTGCCCTCGATAATCCGATTGTGGACGGCAACTTCGCACCCGTGAGCGAGGAGATCTCCGCGCCGCAGCTGGAAGTGCTCGAAGGCACCGTGCCCGCCGACTTTCCGGACGGCTTCTACATCAGGAACGGGCCCAACCCGCAGTTTCCGACAACCAGCACCACGTCGCCGTTCGGCCGTTCTGTGCACCATTGGTTTGAAGGCGACGGTATGTTGCACCAGGTTCGCTTCCGGCAAGGGGCCGCTTCGTACAAGAATCGTTTCATACGCGGCAGTGGCTTCTTGAGAGAGCAGGCTGCTGGTGAGCCCTTGGCGAGGCCAGTGATGCAGACATCGCCGCCCGCTGGTCTGATTCAGAGAACAGACAACGGCATAAACGAATATTTTCGGAGTTCTGTGCGGATTTCTTGATTCGGCGCTGGACCCCTCCTCCCACGCCCCTTCCCTGCCGCGCCTCTCGCGCCGGCGGGCGCGCCGCCAGAGGTGTGGGAAGGGGTCCAGCGCCGATCTTCGCAATCCACGCGGTCCTCCAAAAGTTGATGCATATGTCGCGCTTTGATTCTCTGCGATCAATGTCCTGTCGAACCAGGAAGTGTTTGGCGCTGGAGGCAAGGACGCCAGCAACACGAACGTCATGTGGCACGCAGGGCGACTGCTCGCCATGATGGAGGGGGCCCAGATGCCCCTTCAGATATGCCCCGAGGACCCGTCGGTGCTGGAGGAGGAGGAGGAGGAAGAATGGAGGAGGCGGGAGGGAGGAGAAGGAGGAGCAAGTGGAGGAGGAGGAGGAAGTTGAGGAGGAGGAGGAGGAGGAGGAGAAGGAGGAGCAAGTGGAGGAGGAGGAGGAGGAGGAGGAGCAGGAGGAGGAGGAGGAGGAGGAGGAGGAGGAGGGCGGGAACGCGCGGGCCTATTCGGGCCTTGAGCCACCACGCAGTGTGGCAGCAACCTTCCTCTAGCACGCCGCACTGCCGCGCTGTGGCGGCAGTCGCGCGCGCGGCGCTTTTTTCAAGGGTGTCCCGCGGGTCACGCAGCGGACGACAGCAGAAGGCTGGAGTGGACGGGAAGTGCGCGGCGCACCCGTCGAGCACTTGCTTTGCCGGCCTCGCTAGCACGCAGCCTCACTATGGTGCTAGAAGCTACGATTTTGAAGGAATCACAGGGTCCTCAGTGCAACGTGTATAACGCAATGTACCGATCGGCGTGTCGCTGGTACAGCTCCAAAGGCTATGGTCTGCCTGGCGTGCTTCGGGCACGCCTTGGCAAGAGAGGTGCCCTTGCTTTGTCGGTGGTGCGCTCGGAGCCTTGGAGGTTAACCCAGCAGTGGCGTTGCGCCGCCAGACCTCGGCGTGGTAGTTCCTAGGGCTGACCTTGCGACTTCTTCTCGCACAGCGTAGTTAGCTAGACTACGTCTCGAAGGCGCCCAGCGGTTTCCCCGAGGATCTGCCATACGGTTCAGGGCTACTTCCTTTGCCCCGACCAGGGTCAGAGTACGCTCCCATTTCATTGCCCCCTGTGGCACCACCCTCGAGCTCGTGTCCAGCCAGAGCCTGCTCGAAGGCCGCAGTTCGGGTCAGAACCCGCAGTGGATCCTCCATCTCTCCTCCTCCTCCATCTCTCCTCCTCCTTCTTATGTGTAGTTAAAGTGTAGTGGATCTCCCGAGATTGGGGAGGGTGCTCGGCATACCCACGCAGAATGATGTATGTAGCATGTCGCAGCAGTGAATGTCAAAGCGTGTCGACCGACGCCGCTTTGGCTCAAGTCCGTTTGTGGAGAGCCGAGATCCCTCGTGCAGACCCGACCCGTGGTCATATCCATAACCACGACGAAGTCTGTCATAGACTTCTTCGTCCTCTCCATCTTCTTTCCCCTGCACCTGATCAGTGCCAGGGCGTGCTGCAGCGTTTCACTGGTGGACGCGCCAGAACTGTGTGTGGACCTCCTCTCTTGCACTGAGGAGGGGGAGGAGGAGGAGGAGGAGGAGGAGGAGGAACAGGAGGAGGAGGAGGAGCAGGAGGAGGAGGAGGAGTGCCTGGAAATTCAGTTGGTAGCGGCGCAGGTGTGATCTCGTACAAGATCCCTGTACGTGATTGCTGAACATCGTCTTGGACGTACCGCAGCAGCATCCCCTGCGCGACAATTTCATCACCATGGCAGGTATGCGTGAAGGTGTTGGTGGAGCTGGGCCAGCCACTGGATTCATCATGCAGTCGAACACGAAGGTATCACCGAATTTGGGTCCAAGTCGCGAAGCAGTTTGCCCACTGAAGGATTGGATCACGGATGTACGAATGTGGGAAACCACGACCGACATACCCTCACGTTCGATGGCACTTACAGGTTTACTACAGCTCGGAGGATTGCCACGAGAGATGTCATTAGAAGTACCTCCACAGCAGCTTCAAGGTGGGGTCTGTTTGGATTTTCGGGACGGCAGCGGCAACCGGTGGCACTCAGGAATGGATTTGCTCATCCATGGATTTCGCAGGAAGTTTTTGCCAATCGAGATCGAGACATCGATTGCTGGACCTGGTTGTTTTCGACGAAAACCAGGCGAACCGATAGATCAAACGCTAACCAGATTTGATCTTTCGGGGTTCAAACCAGATCATATAGGAAAATTCCACATGGGCGTGCCCAACCTAGCGTGGATGTTGCTGAATGCGCTTGGTGTACCACTGAATCAACGGGCTGAGTTCTTGGCATTGATGGGAGGCAGCTTACCAGCGAACGAGGCGTGCCTCGCGGCACCGACAGCTGTCATTCGGCCGCAGCGTCATCTGTGCGAGCGGAGTTGATTGGCACAAGCAGCACGTCAATCAAGGCATCAGCAGCAGCATCAGTACATGGACCAGACGCGAAGTGAAACGGACGGATTCTTCTCTTCGGACAACAGCCAGCAGCAGGACGCGGGCACACTTCAGGAACGCAACAGCAGCCGTGCTTTCCTGGGGTTGCTTCGTCATAATCGGGACGATTGCGAGGCGGCGCCGCTGGAGGAGCAAGCGTGGCTCATAATGCAGACGGATGCTGGTGCAGCTCCTGTCAACAGGCTTTCTATAACCAAGAAGGTCAGGACATGACCGAGAGCAGCGAAGATGACGGCGTGGCCTTGACAGAGACCACGATTGAGCTTGGACCAAATATTTCAGACGAGGATCTGTAAGATATATACGCGATGGCCAAGAAGCATCCGCGTCGTCGGACAGATCGACCACCTCGCAAACGCCAATACTCTGGCACAGGCAAGAGCAGAGGCAAGAAGGTCATTCGGTTTCAGCGCAGCAGTGGGTGGTCGATTCCTATCAGCAATCGGTGGTGGAGCTCCTTGTCCCGACTGTGCATGGAACGCGCGCGAGTATTGCAAGGGAAAGGGAAAGGGCGACAGGGCCAGCCCGCGCTGCTCGAACGGACAGCCGCTCAAGTGCGACCAATGGCAGCGAGACGCATTTGTGGCGGATGTGCAATGCCCCAGGGGCTGAAGAGCCTCGCCAGCGTCGAGCCACGTCAGGCGGCCGGCAGCAATGTCAGGCAGCCTGCGAGCGATCTGCAGCAGTGGCAACAGCTGACTGGCCAGCTTTCGGCGCCGCCGGCGACGAGGCACTTCTTCGTGGCGCCAGAGGACGAGGTGGAGCGCGAAGACATATACTGCCTGGAGGTGAAAGGGCCATATCCATATGGAATGCGAGATGAAGGAGGGCTCGCGCTTGTGCCAGTCACAGTCCCGGCCAGGCGTGCTTCCCGGCGAAGATGTCCGCCGTGGTTGCGGTTCGTCGGCCTCGCAGGGTCTGCTCTCGACGTCTTCGGAGCACGTGGCAGTCGGAAACGAGGCCGCGCAGATGATCGAGCGGGCGAGGCCGAGAGCGCAGACGCTTCTGTTCTGAAGTGGTTCGTGGCTCCTGTGTTCGAGAGGTGCGGCGAGACCAGGCGGGCGTTTCTGGAAGCGACGAGGGCGGAGGGTGTGGAGTGCCTGTTGATCGGCCCATGGGGCCCGCGACAATCTGGCGCGCGACCGGCGGGTCGAGCGCGGGGCGTGCTGGCGTGGGAGGCGCAGCTGGGGCCGACGCAGACGGATATGGACAAATATATCGGCGTGGGCGGCGTCGGAGCCGACGCTCAGATCGCCGACGGGGTAGGCCGAGGTGCCGGGCGCCGCGAAGGACGTGCCGGGCGAGGCGCGCCATTTGGATTAACCAGCGCCGGCGGCCCCCAATTCCGACATCCCCGCGCTGCGGGGGCAGCGCGGCCTCGAGCAGAATCGGGCGGTGCTGGGTCTGATCGATTGCAAGCTGTACTTGTGCGGGCCGGGGGGGGCCCCATTCGCTCCCCCGCCCGGGGCGCTCGTCTCCGACCCCTCGACGTCGCGACCCGGACATCTGCCGCTTTCCGTCTCGCACTTTCTGGGCGGAGGCAAGGGCGCTTGGGCCGGAGAGAAACGGGGGCCCGCGACTCGGCATCCCCGCGGGGCGAAGGACAGCACGGGCGAGGGCGCGAAGACGCAGGGGATCGTTCCGGCGGCCGCCTCGTCGGAGGATCTGGCATCGCGTTGCGGCCGCGGGCTGCCGCTAGCATGCGGCGGCGGCGCCGCAGTGGAATGGGCGGCTGGGCACCTGGATGTTCCTGGGGAGGGCCTGGAGATGATCGTGGTCGATGAGGGCGACGGCCGTCCGATCCGCGCCAAGTTGCTGGTCCAGGCGAACGCCGAGTTTGCGCGTTTGAGTCTGCTGCATCTGTCGACCATGGAATGTGTTTTTAGATTCCTGGAACGGGGAATGCGCCGATGGGGGCGTGGATGCGAGCCCAACCTGCCGTTGGGGACCTCGCTCGCAAGCAGGGCTGGAGGGGCGAGCAGAGGCAGCGATTTGTGGCGGCCTCAATGCTCATCGCTCGTCTCATTTAACTTAGATGTGTGTTGCTGGTCGATACTCAGATTATGACAATGAATGAGGCCTGGCCAGAGGGGGTGCCACAGGGGCGGCGACGACGACCCTGCCAGGATGCGCGATGACCGATCACAGATGGTGCAGCCACCCTCAATCTGGAAGCGATATCACGCCCGCTGCGAGTCAAAGGTTGTCCACGACTGTTGATCTTCGCTCAGATCCTCGTTGCTGTGGGGAGATTGATGCAGATCATCGCATATGTACTGGCGTGGGGCACCCCGTGCTAAGATGTTGGTTCTTGGCGGCCTCCTGGCATGACCAACTTCGAGATATGCTAATCGACGTGGTGAATGATGGTGACCGTGCGACGGCCGATGATGAGCGAGCAGCTCGATATCGTTAGACTGGGCCAGACGGGGCAGTCGACGCGCGTCCCTCGGTGGCTTTGCCCGCGACGGCGAGCTTCTTTCCCGCGGACTCTGCCGAATCCTGCGCGAAGAAGCCATGATCTCAAAGAGCTGGAGGACAGCGGCCCACGAGGAAGATCGCGTGGATCTTGTTCCCAGATGTGATGGGTGATCGTGGCGAGGATCTGGGTGGGCTCGGTTCGCCATTGGAAGTCTGTTGGCGGGGGGTGCCGGGCAATGGGGTCATGTGTAATTTCCCGGGGCAGAGCGACATCGACGCCCGCGGCGTCATTCGTCGTTTCCACGTTGATCGACCCACCGAGCGAGGTCACCATTTTTTCGGTATCTTGTCGGGCCGATTCTTCTTGGCGCAGGTGAGGCAGAAGGTCGGCGATTTCTTCGTGGACGTGGTCGAGATCAGGGGCGGCGAAGGTCGAGCGACCCAGCTGCTTGTTCGGCGACGTTGCATCGGCGGACGCAACTTTGATGCAATTATGAGTGTGGATCTCGCAGCAGGACGAGGAGGGTGAATTGTGTCGTTACCTGCAGGAGTGGTATTTATGGCGCCTCAATGTACGGCCACATCAGGATGGTGCACGGTCAACGAAGCGATCGGCAGCGAAGTGCATCATCGCAGCGCGGAGGTCTCTTATCATCTTGAAAGAAAATGTGCGGATGCTGCTCGTCGTTTGATCGACGTTGGACGACGCTATGTGAGCGAGCTGCTTCGGGGAAGTCGCATGTACCTCATGCCGGAGCTGGGTGAATTTTTAAAAGGGGGTTTAGAGGTCCGGTCACAATTCCGCCCCGGCCCGTCGGCGGGGTACGCAGTGAAGGTTCCTCTGCCTACCCCATGGGGTTGCTCAGTCAAAGCACGTTGGGGGTCTCAGTCAACGTGCGGGGCTGGCTCAGTCAACGTGCGGGGGGTGGCTCCGTCAACGTACGGGGGGTCTCAGTCAACGTACTGGGGTGGACGGTTTGCGTTACATGTGCGATCGAAGAAGTCCCCGGTTAGACCGCGGAAAACGTATTTTTGGTGAGGGTTTTCGTTTTGAAAAATTAGCGGTCGGCGTGCGAAGCTCTGTAAGTCTGACTGACCCCCTGCCACGCGGCGATGGCCTCCACGAGCGGCGCAGGCTTCGCGGCGTCGTCGGCGTAGATCATCATCTCAAGCTCGGATTCCAGCCAAGTGTCGACCACCTCGCCCGAGGGGGGCGGAGCCGGCCGGATCGAGGGGGGCGGGGTCGGCGATTTCATTAACGGGACTACATGGGGGACGCCGTCCGGGAGGTCGGGGCCCGGGAGCTGCCCGGGAGGCCCGCTAATCCCGGACGGTAATCCCAAAATTCGAGGACGTTAGGTAAAAATAGTGTTGGGCGAGGGTAGGAGCAGTTCGGGATGCTCTCTTGCAGTTGCGACGCGCCGAGAGCGTTCCGGGGGGCGCCCGAATCGCCTTGGACGTCCGCCAGAAACCCGACGAGGTTCCAGGTCCCGCCGACCCCGCCCCCGTCGGGTTAGAATCGGAGCTTGAGAGAATGATCGACGCCGAAGCCGCCGCGAAGCTTGCGCCGCTCGTGGAGGCCATCGCCCTGTGGCACCAGGCGCTTGGGACTGAGTCTGATGGGGGCTGGTATCAGGGCAGCCTCAGCAATGTCCTCGAGTTTTCCAGGAAGTTCCAGGATTCTCCAAGAGGTTCCAAGAGTTCCAGGAGGCCGCAGGAGGCTTTCAGGAGGCCCTGAAGGTCCGAGGAGGCCCCGGGAGCCCAGGAGGCCCCAGGAGGCCCTCAGGAGGCCTTCGGGAGGCCCGAGGAGGCCCAAGAGGTCCCAGGAGGTTCAAGGAGGGCCCGGGAGGCCCTCAGGAGGCTCGAGGATGCCCCAAGAGGTCCCAGGAGGCTCCACGAGGCCCTCAGGAGACCCGATGGGGGCCCCAAGAAGCCCCATGGGGCTTCAGGATCCCAAGCGGCAGCAGGAGACAGTAGGAGGCCCCAGGAGCCTCCCTGCGAGGTCCAGGAGGCACCCGAAGACCCAAGAGGTCCCAGGAAACTCCACGAGGCTCTCAGGAGACCAGAGGAGGCCCCAAGAGGCCGCAGGAGGCTTCAGGATACCCTCAGGAGGCCCGAGGAGGCCCCGAGAGGCCCCTGGAGGCAACAAGAGGCCCCATGAGGCCCTGAAAAGTCCAGGAGGCCCCCGGAGGCCCCAGGAGGTTCCTTCTGCGGCTCGTCGGCGGCCCGTCGGCACATGTCCCCATCACGGACCATTTTGCCGTCGGTGGCTTGTAACTCGGGAAGCTGGCCTCTAGCTCGGCTCTCTGTCGCCGTGAGTCGCCTCGTCATTGGGTCTCCGTCATCCTTATCCTCATCCCTCATCCTCTTCATCCTCTTCATCCTCATCCTCATCCTCATCATCAAATCCTTCCTCGCTCTCCTCCTCCTTCTCCTCCTCCTCCTCCTCCTCCTCAAAATGGCTACGGACGGGGGGGGAAGGAGGTGGAGGTTCCACTGGAGCTCCCTAGGGCGCGAAACATGTGGGGGGTCTGCTGGAATGAGCGTGGGACATTTATGCCTTATGCTCTTATGCTTTATGCGAACGCACCCACCAGGGCCTTGGAGCCGAAAAAATCCTGAGTAGCTCCCGATGGGGCACAATTCCGGCCAATGGGGTCCTGTCGCAGTTCCGCCCCTGATACCGCGCTGCGCTGTGGGGGGCCGCGGGGACAGGGGGGGGCAGCTGGACCGTGACGGGGTGCGAGATTTCATGAGTACACGACGCCGCGGGGTCAGATTTACAGAGTTTCGCACGCCGACCGCTAATTCCCCAATCAGAGCTTGCCTCTGTAGGGGTCCTAGCGGATTCATTCCCCAATCAGAGCTTGCTTCTGTAGGGGTCCTAGTGGATTCATATGGTTAGGTGAGGTGCGTTGCCGATTTCGGTTGCCCGCCCGGGTGCCCGGGTGCCCGGGTGCCTGGGTACCCAGGTGCCCGGGGGTGCCCGGGTGCCCGGGTGCCCGGGGGTGCCCGGGGGTGCCCGGAGGTGCCCGGGGGTGCCCGGAGGTGCCCAGGGGTGCCCAGGTGCCCGGGTGCCCGGGTGCTCTATCGCCATATAGCACTATAGCCCTATCGCCCTATAGCCCTATAGTCCTATAGCCATATAGCCCTATAGCCCTATAGCCCTATTACCCTGTAGCCCTATAACCCTATAGCCCTGTAGCCCTATAGGCCTGTAGCCCTGTAGCCCTATAGCCCTAGAGCCCTAGAGACCTATAGCCCTTCAGCTACATAGCCCTATAGCCCAACCGCCCAATAGCCCCATAGCCCATACAGCCCTATAGCTCTATAGCCCTATAGCCCTATAGCCCTATAGCCCTATAGCCGTACAGCCCTATAGCCCTACAGCCTTATAGCCCTATTGCCCCCTATAGCCCTATAGCCCTGTAGCCCTATAGCCCATGTAGGCCTATAACCCTACAGCCCCATAGCCCCATAGCCCTATAGCCCTATAGCCCTATAGCCCTAGAGCCCTTTAGCTCTATAGCCCTACAGCCCAATAGCCCCAAAGCCCAATACTCCCATAGCCCTATAGCCCTATAGCCCTATAGCCCTATGGCCCATATAGCCCTATAGCCCTACAGTCCCATGGCCCTACAGCCCTACAGCGCTGTAGCCCTACAGCCCGATAGCCCTATAGCCCTGTAGCCCTAGCCCTATAGCCCTAGCCCTCATGGCCTTCACAGCCCTCGCAGACTTCATAAACCTAAGGACCAACTACAAAGGGATCTCATGTAAGATCAAAAAGATCCCTGATTGTTTTTTTCCTCCGGTATCATATGGTTAGGTGAGGTGCGTCGCCGATGTCGGTGGCCGGCCCGGGTGCCCGGGTGCCAGGGTGCCCGGGGGTGCCCGCATGCCCGATTGCCTGGGTGGTTGGGGGTGCCCGGAGGTGCCCGGGGTTGCCCGGAGGTGCCCGGGGGTGCCTGGAGGTGCCCCGGGGTGCCCAGGTGCCCAGGTGCCCGGAAGTTCTATTGCCCTATAGCCCTAAAGCCTTATAGCCCTATAGCCCTTCAGCCCTATAGCCCTATAGCCCTTCAGCTCTATAGCCCTATAGCCCAATAGCCCAATAGCCCAATAGCCAATATAGCCCTATAGCTCTATAGCCGTGTAGGGCTATAGCCCTATAGGCCTCTAGCCCTATAGCCCTATAGCCCATATAGCTCATATAGCCCATATAGCTCTATAGCCCTGTAGCCCTACTGCGCTACAGCCCCATAGCCCTATAGCCCTACAGCTCTATAGCCCTGTAGCCTTGTAGCCCTATAACCCTAGCCCTCAGGGGCTTCATAGCCCTCGCAGACTTCATAAACCTAAGGAGCGATTGCTAAGGGATCTCATGTAAGATCAAGCAATGACTCTGATTGGGTTTTCTTACCAGTATCATTTTTAGGACGGAAGCCCTCACAAAAAGTGAGTTTTTCTTGATCTGGCCAGGGACTTCTTCGATTGCGTATGTTGCGCAAGCCGTCCACCCCAGTACCCCAGTACGTTGAATGAGACCTCCCCTGCCACTCCCGGCTGGGAACCATGGGGGGGACAGCTGGACCGTGACGGGTTGCGAGATTTCATGGGTGCACGCTGCCGCCGGGTCTGATCTACAGAGTTTCGCACGCCGACCGCTAATTTGTCAAAACGAAAAACCATCACAAAAAGTGCGTTTTTTTCCGATCTTGCCAGGAACTTCTTCGACCCCACATGTTGCGCAAACCGTCCACCCCAGTGCGTTGACTGAGACCTCCCCTGCGTTGACTGAGCCACCCCTCGTGCGTTGACTGAGCCACCCCCGTACGTTCACTGAGACCCCCCCGTGCGTTGATTGAGCCCCGCCCGAGATGTCGGCAGGATCGCCCCCCCCACGTCGGATTGGACGTTGAACCGGGCATTGTGAACTCCCGCCCAGCGATCCGCCCAGTGCCTGAGTGGGTCAGTTTGGCGAAGATAAGCATGGCATGGGCAGCTTCAATATGTGCATGCTGGGGCTGATGAGCGCCAACAAGAACCGCTGAGCAAGCCGGAGGAGGTATGGGCCAGCCATGAGGTGCTGGTGTATCGGCTTCGTTCGAAGGTCTGTGATCGACACCTGCACGGACAAGATAACGTTCTGACAGGGACGAGACCTTCGCATATTTGGACTTGGCAGTTCGCGCGGACGCTGGCAGACGGGATTTCTGAGTTGATTTGGCTGCGTGAACTGGATCCGCGACGGCTCGTTTATCCTACGGCTGCCTCGTACCCTCGACTGAATCCAGCTGGGGTATCGGCGGCGATCGGCCCCCCATCTGGACTGCCGGCTCCAGCACCTCCGGCGGAGGCGGCGGCGCCGCCGCCAGGACATCCTGTTCCGCGACCTCGTCGGAATGAGCTGGCGAAGGCAGATGTGATCACTTACTGTCCAGGGTGTAGGGGGAATCGGGTGAGAACGCGCCCCTCCTACAATCGAATTCCTGTGCGGTGCAGGCGCCCGCTGGTCGAGTCCGAGGAGTGCTCGTGCCCCGCTTGTAAGGCGGGCAGGGACAGGTTCGACTCTCGCCGCACGTGCGACACCAACTGTTGCCCAGTCATTGAGGGTCCTCGGACAGTCGGTACTCTTTCCTCGGGATGGGCTCACGCCCGCGATCCTCGAGCACTGGCCTCGCGAGCGGCTGGGGCAGGACATCGGGTGCGCCCTCGAGCGGGAACGAGGGGGAGGTGCCGCTTCACCCTGCGGCGGAGTCGGTGGAGCTGGTGCTCCGCCCTCTGGAGGAGCTGCTGCCGCGCCCGCCGATGGTGCTGTTGTGCCAACTGAGGGTGCAGTCGTGCCAACTGAGGATGCTGTTGTGCCAGGTGAAGGAGCAGATGCGCCGGCCCGGGCCGGTGCCGAGGAGGTGGCCCTTCGACGACGACGCTTCCAAGATACAATCTCGCAGATCGATGCCGGACCAGTCTGGGCACACTGGGATATGAGACGTGTTATTCAAAAAGGGCTGCGATCTGCTGCCTCAGGAATGGTACGGCGCACGTTGCGACGCTTGCATATTCGGCTGTGATGTGCCCGCTCAACGCCTGCGGGGCTTTTTTTTTTGGGGGGGGGGGGGCGCGGCGTCGTGGTGCATCCTGCAGATATATGCGCTCGCTGGGCTCATGGCCTGTTTGTGATGTCGAAGGAGCCAGGCGACGTGCTGCCAGCGAAGGCGCGCATCTGGTTCAGGGTCCATGGGGCGCCGAAGCTCATCGTTCCTGATCAGGAAGGCGCGCTCTTCTCAGATGAGGGAGCCGTCTGGGCGGACCGCTAGAAGGTGGAACTGAAACGCAAGCAGGATGGAGCGCGCGCGTCGTCGAGAGAAGGGATGATCTGTTTAGACGTCAGTATCGTCAAACTCGGGGTCAGACGCGAGAAGAAGGCATACGAGTGACCAAGGACGAGGTGTTAGACAAGTCGCTCTTCGCGCAGAACGCCCTGTTGAGCGTGCATGGCACGACTTCCTACGCTGCTTTGTTCGGGAGGGTGCCGGGCATTCTGCTGGTGTTTGGCGGCGTGGGCGCTGAATCGGATGGTGAAGCAGGAGGCGAGATATCGCGGCGCTTGCGTCGAGTGCGAGAGTTGACCTTGGCCAGTGTCGTTCGAGGAACTGCGCAAGAGCGACTGCAACTGGCAGCGAGGACGCGAGCGCGACCAGCATCGCAGCTCCTCGATGTCAAGCCGGGCGACCAGGTTGACATCTTCAGGGCTCCGTCGGACGAGGGCGTCGCTGGCTGGCGTGGGCCTTGCAGGGTGATGTCTATGGAGCGAGCAGACGAGGGCATCACAGATGCCAGGTGGCAGGGCAGGACCTTGCCATGTCGGCCAGCAGACGTGCGCAGGGCAGTTACGTGGATTGCGATCCTGGCCGCGCCTGGAAGGGAAGACGTCCAGCCGTGTCAGCTCTTGGTGTATTTTGTCGAGAACATGGCGAAGACGACGACGGTGCTCTGGGGTGCGAGATCGGACGAGATGGTCGCTGGAGGTTCACTCGTGCGAGCTGACGTTTGCCAAGCTTGATGTGTGCAGCCTTTCATGTCGGTGCATGTGATTTCCAGCTGCGTGGAGTTCTTGCAGTCAGGCTCGGATCCAGCGCGAAAGAGATGCCCCGAGCTCGCGGGTATCGCGCGCGCGTGTCTGACAGCGTGGTGGTTGCCTGGAGACAGACAGGTATCGCCGCGCAAGCTACGGCCCTCAGGAGAAGGCGAGCGCGTAGCATGTACAGGGTCAAGATTATGCCAGAGCGTGCTGGGTGCAGTTTCTCATGTTTGATGTGGCCGCAGCGACAGTGCTGGGGCAACCCGGCGCGCATTTTCCTCGCGTTGGCGGGCCGCGAGACGTGTCGGACTTACCCGTGGTGAGCGAGGTGCCGGACCCGCCGCCTCGAGGACAGGTGCAACCGCGTGAGGATGCTTATGATGGAGACCGCCTCGAACATCGTTGGCCATGTCCCGGGGCTACGATCGACGCCGAGTCAGGGGCGTCGGAGCCGGAGGCTCAGGGCACAGCGCGTCTTGGGGGCCCAGGCGCTCATCCAGAGCTCTTGCGACCAACGTGGAGACCGTTCAATCGGCCCTATGAGGTCGAACCCAATTCGAATTCAGATGTGCAGGATCCGTGGTCGGAGGGGGCCCTGGGGCCTCGGATGGCCAGGACAGATGGAGAACGACTTCGGATCCTACCGCTCTGTCTTGGGCAGTTCCTGCGCGCCTGACGCTGAATACAGGATGGGCTCCAGAGTCGTGGACGCGGTCCAGGTGGGAGAGGCGCTAGGCACGCAGGTGATTTCGGAGGAGCCAGTGGCGGTGGAGTTCAGCGCGGGGGTCTTTAAGCTTTTGGTCCTGGCCGCGGACGATGCCGGTGCGACGGCGTCAGAGGTCATATCTCTCTGCAGCTGACAATGGTCACTACGTGGTGTTGGTTGTGAGCTCGTCGGGCAAAAACCCAGACGGTGCTCGAACGAGAAGCAGATGAGCTTGCGCAGGGAGGGCCCGATCAAGCATCGATTGGAAGTTGAAAAGGCCACGCTGCGATAACTTGACAAGTGGATGGAGTCTGGCTCGCTTATTCAACGCAGCCGGCGAGGGCGCGACACCTTGATGGGTTCCAGACTGGTCATTCGTTGAAAGAAGCAGCCCGGTGGAAAGCTAGGCACCAAGGCCCGTCTGTGCATCAGAGGGCTTCAAGGATATGCAGCAGGACCGCCTGGACACGTGGCGCGACGGCATCGAGACAGTCAGCGCATCGTGAATTTTTATGCGGCGAGTCGCCCGCGTTGGGTGTAGTTGCCCCGCGACGTTGGCAGTGCTTTTCTGAAGGGATGGACTTTTCAAGATGTGGCAGACTTGACGGGCAAACCCTCAGGACAGTCCAACTGGGCATGTCTGAGGGCGCTGTGAAGATCGCCAGGCAGGTCGAGCAGCTGTCGGACTTGGCAGTTCGCACGGACGCTGGCAGATGGGGTTTCTGAGTTGATATCGCCGCGTGAACTGAATCCGCGACGGTTTGTTTATCCTGCGGTTGCCTCGTGCACTCGACTGAATCCAGCCGGGGCGCCAGCGGCGATCGACCCCCCGCCTGTGCTGGCTCCAGCGCCCCCGGCGGAGGCGGCGGCGCCGCCGCCAGGACAACATGCTCCGCGACCTCGTCGGAAGGCTCTGGCGAAGGCAGGTGCGATCAATTACTGTCGGGGGTGCAGGGGGAATCGGGTGGGAACGCGCGCCTCTTACATTCAAATTCCTTGGCAGTGCAGGCGTCCGCCGATCGAGTCCGAGGAGTACTCGTGCCCAGCATGTGTCGCGGTCGGGGACAGGTTCGACTCTCGCCGCGCGCGCGACACCAACTGTCGCCTGGTCATGTTCTCGGACAGTCGGTACTCCCGCCCCTCTTCGGGATGGGCTCATGCCCGCGCTCCTCGAGCACTGGCCTCGCGAGCGGCTGGGGCAGGACATCGGGTGCACCCTCGAGCCGGAAACGAGGCGGAGATGCCGCTTCACGCTGAGGCGGCGTCTTCGGGTGGAGCTGGTGCTCCCCTCTGGAGGAGTTGCTGCCGCGCCCGCCGATGGTGCTGTTGTGCCAACTGAGGGTTCCGTCGTGCCAGCTGAGGGTGCTGTTGTGCCAGCTGAGGACGACCGCAGGATCTTCTCTGAGCCGCAGGCTTGCCGACTGAGGTGATCGACGTGCTGCAGGGCGCGGTGGGCACTTGCACTGCGTGTCGTGTGGTGCAGCGTCGCGACAACAAGTCAATCGCGAGCCTCGCCTTCGTGGCGGCGTTCATCGAGGGAATGCAGTTTGATCTATTAATCCCCGAACGACGGCATCGTGGTGCATCCTACAGGTATGAGCGTTAGCGGGGCTCAGGGCCTGTTTGTGAAGTCGAAGGGGCCAGGCGACGTGCTGCCATCGATCGCGCGCATCTGGTTCAGAGTCTACGGGGCGCCGATGTTTCTCGTTTCTGGTGCCCGACATTCTGCTGGTACTTGGCGGCGCGGGAGCTGACTTGGATGGTGAAGCGGGAGGCGAGCTTTCACGGCGCGTGTATCGAGTGCGAGAGTTGACCTTGGCCAACGTCATTCGATGGAACGCGCAGGAACGATTGCAACTGGTAGCGAGGGCGCAAACGCTACCAGCAGCGCCGCTCGGCGATGTCAAGCTGGGCGATCAGGCGGACATCTTCAGGCATCCGCGAAGAAAGGGCGTCGCCAGCTAGCGTGGACCTTGCAAGGTGATGTCTATGGACCGAGCACACGAGGGCGTCATACATGTCAGTGAGTCAGGTGGCAGGGAGGACCTTGCCATGTCGGCCAGCGGACGTGCGCAGAGAGTTACTTGGATCACGGTACTGGCTGCGCCCAGAAGAGGATGCGTCAAACCGTGCCAGCTCTTGGTATATAATGTCGAGACCATGGCGAATATGACGACGATGCCATTGGGGCTACGAGATCGGACGAGATGGGGGCTGGAGGTTAGCTCGTGCCAGCAAGCGTCTGCCAACCTGGATGTCTTCAGCCTTTCATGCCGGTGCTTGTGATTTCCAGCTGCATGGGGTGCTTACAGTCACGCTCGGATCCAGCACGAAGAGATGTCCCCAGCTCGTGGGCGTCGTGCCTGTCTGATTGCGTGGTGGTTGCCTGGGGGAACCGCCAGGCATCACCACGCGAGCTACAACCCTCGGCAGAAGGCGAGCGCGCAACATTCACTGAATCAAGATAATACCAGAACGTGCTGGGCGCAGTTTCACATGGTGAAAGCGGCCACGGTGACAGTGCTGAGACAACTGGGCGTGCATTTCCTTCGCATTCGCGGGCCGCAAGACGTGTCGGACTATCCCGTGGCGAGCGAGGTGCCGGGCCCGCCGCCTCGAGGACAGGTGCGACCACGTGAGGATGCTGATGGCGGAAATCGCCCCGAACATCGTTTGCCAAGTCCCGGGGCTGCGATCGACGCCGAGTCAGCGGCGTCGGAGCTGGAGGCTCAGCGCACAGCGCATCCCAGAGATCCGGGCGCTGATTTGGAGCTCTTGCGACCAACGTGGAGGCCGTTCCATCGACCATCTAGGATTGAACCCAACGCGAAGTCTGACGTGCAGGAGTCGTGGTCAGACCCCTGGGACCCCTGATTGTCAGGGCAGATGGAGAACGATCTCGGATTCTACCATTCTATCTTGGACAGTTCCTTCCCGTCTGACGCTGGATGCTGCATGGGCTCCAGAGTCGTGGAGGCGGTCCAGGTGGAAGAGGCGCTAGGCAAACAGGAGATTCCAGAGGAGCCAGTGGCGGTGGAGTTCAGCGCGGAGGTTTCGAAGCTTGCGGTCCTGACCCGTGGGCGTTGCCCTCGCAACGGCGTCAGAGGTCATATCTCTGATTGCAGCTGACAAAGGTCACTACGCGGTGTCGTATGTGAGCTTCTCGGGCAAAGCCAAGATGGTGATCGGACGGAAAGCAGATGAACTTGCGAAGGAGCGCCCGATCAAGCATCGAGTGGAAGTTAGCCGTGCTTGAAGAACTCGACAACTGGATTGAGCTTGGCTCGCTTGAGCAACGCAACCGGCGAGGGTGCGCCAACTTGATGAGTTCCAGATGGGTCATTCGATGGAGGAAGCAGCCCGATGGAAAGCTAGTCATCACGGCCCGCCTGTGCATCAAGGGCTTACCGGATATGCATCAGGACCGCGTTGGCACGTTTAGCGCGTCGGCATCGAGACAGAGACAGCCGTTCGTGAACTTTGAAGCGGCGAGTCGCCCGCAGGGGGCGTCGTGGTCTCGCGACGTTGGCAGTGCTTTCCTGAAGGGATTGACTTTTCGATGTGTGGCAGATCCGACGGGCGACCCTCTGAGGACAGCTCATCTGGACCTGCCCAGGGACACTGCGAAGACCACGGGGCAGTTCCAGCAGCTGTCGGACTTCGACGCGAGCCAGCATTGTCTGGAAATGGTGCTTTCCGGTTTTGGCCTGGAAGATTCACCGAGATTTTGGCATCTCAGACTGAAGCAGGCGATGACCAAGTTGCGATTGCTTTCGTCAGTCGCAGATCCACGGTTCTATGCAAGTGGGCAGGGGCGAGATGTGAACCTCTTCCCAGGGAGCTTGTGCCTCGGTCAGCAGACGATGATAGGTTTCGCGTATCGGATATAGCATTTGCCAATGCGAAGGATGCGATCGAGGACCGTCATATGGCATGCGGCACTCAGGTGGATGATCTCGAGGACGCATCTACTGAGGAGCTGGCGGACGCTTTTCTGGACGCAGTGGACTTGGAGCTTGGGAAGCGCGCGGCAGAAGCGGACATTTGAATCTTGTGGAGTTGTTCGCGAGCAGCATGCGGACGGATCAGCGTGATGCTCTCAAGATCGCTATGCGGCGCAGTTGAGGCCCGTGCCAGTGTAGAAAGCCTGGAAGGATGACGAACCTCTGGAACAGCAGGGTCGGGCAGCTTTTTGGTCTCTTGGCGGAGCAGCATGGATGCTGTTGACCAGGGCCGACGTCGCAGTGCACGTCGGCTATCTTCAGCGACGTGCTCGCGAACCGCGCTGGGAGCGTGTGCGACATCTGAGCTCGGTAGTCCGCTGGGTCAAGAGAAAGCATAACTCGCTCGTATATCATGCCGTGTCTCTGCCCTGGAGTGTCGCGGGGTTTCCGGTCAGTGCAGTTGGGGGGGCAGGACCTGATCGTCTGGTATCAGAGCAGCAGGTAGGGATCGGCTTCATGCCGACTGGCGGACGGTGCGCAGCCGTAGAGTTCCTTTCGCGAAAGCAGCCTCGAGTGCGCTGTTCAACTTTGCCAGCGGAGTTGGCGAGTGTAGATGATAGCATCAACGAAGCCTTGTTGACGCAAGTGATGATGTGCGAAAGTGCCCGTGGACGCCTTGCCGCGAAGCAGATTCGAAGATGCATGGACACAGGGGGACTTCCACTGGATCTACACCTCTGCGCGGGCAACGGACTTGTTTTCTGCTCTTGGCGCCGCAGAGTTCGGGGCGTCAGCTGCACCTCATTTGCTGTATTTGCTTCGATCATTGCGAGATCGTTTGGAAGTGGGAACTCTGCATGGGCTTCGGTGGGTAAACACTCGGGCCATGATTAGCGACGCTTTGACGAGGGGTGGATTGGCTTGATAACCTATCCTACGCTTATGGGCGACTTCTGATGTTGGAGATGATCGGTGAGTGCCCCCCTCGCGCTTTGCCTGCTTTCTAGTTGTTGACTTTCGCTTGGAATCTGCCAGTCGGGCTTCCCACCTGGGGCTGTGCTCTGTTCTTTTCGCAGCTTGCCTCGTCGGTGGCCGTCTGCCTCGCTCTGGTCTGGAGCGATCGTATCCTGTTGGTTTGAACTGCCACGAATGCCGAGTGCACTTGCAGCTAGCAGACTTGCGCGGATAATGCCTACCCCGAATGAAAGTGTCCTTGATCTCCCGAGATCTGGGAAGGTGCTCGGCATGCCTAGGCAGGATGGTGCATGTGGCATGTAGCAGCAGCGAATGTCAAAGCGTGTCGACCGATACCGCTTTGGCTCAAGCCGGTTTGTAGAGAGTCAAGATCCGTCGTGCAGACCCGACCCGCGGTTGCCTAGCGTCCTTCGTCATGTCCATAACCACGACGAAGTATATCATAGACTTCTTATTCCTCTCCATCTCCTATGCCCTGTGCCTGATCAGTGCTGTAGCGTTTCACTGGCGGACGCGCCAGGATTGTGTGTTGACCTCTTTTCCGTGCACTGAGGGGGGAGGAGTGCCTGGGGAAAAACAGCGTGTGTGTGTGTGTGTCATCGAGAGTGCGATTGTGCCAGTGGAGCATGCGTCAGTAGATGTACCGATCGACCCTGAGTCTTTTTCGAAATACAGGAAAACTGATAGACAGGGGCTAACTAAGTCACGAATGAAATGTCAATTTTACAACTCGCGCAAACATCCCACGCTTCCTCCCGCAACTTGTTTTGCAAAGCCCATGCTGCCCCGATTGCGGTGACTGCTTTGCGCTAGCTGGCGCGCCTCTGCGGCCTCGGACGCGCGCGCAAGCTCGCGCGCAGAGCGTGCCTGCTGGTTTGGCGTAGTTGGCGCGGCTGCGATAGTGCTTACCCATTGGAACTTCGAGCTTGTGTCAGAGGTCGTGCCGGCGCGCTGGCACTTCCATGCGGGTCGATGACTCGGATTAGGGTGAGGTGCGTGATCCACATCAATAGGAACAGTTTGCATCACTGCCTCAACATGTACTGAACAACGCCAGAACAACGTTGGCAGTTCTTCCACCCCTCTTCGGTCAGAAACACCAGTGTCATCATACGAGATGCCAAGGAGGCAGCAGTAATACAGTGGCACGACGCCGCAGACGACGTCTGCCTGTTCGGTGGCGACCGTCACGCTGTTCGCCGTTTCGCGAACGATGGGTTCCGGAAAGGGCTTACGATTTATGGCATGACGGTTATCCTTACCGCGAACAACACGTCGTTCAGCTGCGGCATCGCCATCCATCGACACATGCAGTTGTCCAGATCCCCTCTCCAGGATGACCTCCATGCCCTTGTAGTTCGGCTTGTGTTCTTCCATTTATTTCTGTAACATGTCTGTGACAGACTTCCATGCTTGCCGCGGACTGCTGTGGTGTAAGCGCCGGGTCCGCTCGGGTTGCAGTTCCATTTTTCCTCGGTGTCCGTTGCCCCGTCTTTTCCTAAGGCTGTCCAGTTGTTTTTGGCGTCGCCTTTCTGCCGGGGCCCCTGCCAAGGTTGTCCATGTCCTACCTCCCGCCCCACCCCAAGGAATGGTCTTGGAGTCCTGGATGGTCATTCGTTGTCCCAGTGTCAGGGCTGATGGCAAATGCGGCACAAATCATTGGCGAATGACTTGCAGTTTTTGGCTCGAGTGCAGTACCGACTAATGTAGAACAAACATGGATCCACGCTTGTCAGGTCTTGGCTTTTGCCCTTGTCCTTGTCGTCTTTGCCAGCGCGCGTGGAATTCGCAGGTACTCTCGCGCTGGGCGATGGACGCGCACGCATGGAGATTGCCCACTCTCCAGGCTTTCAGCTCCGCCACCTGCAAGATGGCGTTAGGTCGATGGGCGTCGTAAGCGCCACGACCTCCAGAGTTTTTTTCCTTCAAATTTCGAACTCACCCATACCCATCCAGTGCCCCAGAGTTCGCAAATTGGTCGGCTTGAAGGCGCATGGCTGACCGTATTACTCCGCCCGCCACAGCCCGCGTCTCTCCGTGCAACCCCTGCTGTGTTGCCTGCCCAAGAGGAGTCCACGAGAAAGCCCCCAGCGCCGCCCTTTCAGCCAGCCGTGACGCAGCGGCGCGATTTTCTGAGGCATCGCCAGGGCTTCGGGCCCTGCATGCTGTCATTTGCGGCGCGGGGGATGAAACAAGTCCCGTAGTCGATAGCGTAGGTACGAATAAGTATCCCGTCGATCAGTATCGTCGTCAAGATCGTGATCGAAATTGGAATCGGGCACTGGAACATACTGAAAGTCAATCGCCGTTGCATCATTCGGGGGGGCTCATAACCTGCGGTAGCGCGTGGGCCTGCTCGGGCCTTGAGCCACCACGCAGCGTAGCTGCAGCGCTCCCTCCCGCAAGGAGGAGGAGAAGGAGGAGGCGGAGGAGGAGAGGGAGGAAGAGGATGAGGAGGAGCAGGAGGAGGAGGACAAGGAAGAGGAGGAAAAGGGATGTTGATGATGAGGAGGATCAGGATGGTGGTGATGAGGAGGATGATGATGAGGAGGAGGAGGGGGAGGAGTAGGCAGGAGGGAGGCGAAGGAGGAGGGACGGGAGGAGGAGAAGGAGGATCAGGTGAAATTGTGTGATGATCATGATGATGTTGCTGCTGCTGCTGCTGATGATGATGATGATGATGATGCTGATGCTGATGATGATGATGATGAGGGTGCTGATGCTGATGATGCTGCTGCCGATGATGATGACGATTCTGATGCTGATGATGATAATGACGAGGCTGCTGCTGCTGATTATGAGGATGATACTGACGACGATGATTATGATGCTGATGATGCTGCTGCTGATTATGATGATGACGCTGATGATGACGATGATGATTATGATGATGATGCTGGCTGCCGTTGATCAGGATGATGACGACGATGCTGATGATGCTGATGCTGATGCTGATGATGCTGATGATGGTGATTATGATGGTGATGATGCTGCTGCTGCTGATGCTGATGCTGATGCTGATGATGTTGATGCTGATGCTGATGCTGATGATGATGATGATGATGATGATGTTGATGATGCTGATGATGCTGATGATGATGCTGATGACGATGATGATGCTGCTGATGATGCTGATGATGATGATGCTGATGATGATTATGATGATGCTGATGATGATGCTGCTGATCATGATGATGCTGATGATGAGGATTATGACGATGCTGATGATGCTGATGCTGATGCTGATGATGATGATGATGATGCTGCTGATCATAATGATGATGATGCTGATGCTGATACTGATGGTGATGATGATTCTGATGATGATGCTGATGATGATGATGCTGATGCTGATGCTGATGATGATGATGATGATTATGATGATGCTGATGATGCTGCTGCTGATCATGACGATGCTGATGCTGATGATGATGATGATGATGATGATGATGATGATGATGATTATGACGATGCTGATGATGCTGATGCTGATGATGATAATGGTGATAATGATGCTGCTGATCATGACGATGCTGCTGATGATGATGATGATGATGACGATTATGATGATGATGCTGATGATGATGATGATGATGCTGATGATGATGATGATGACGATGCTGATGATGATGATGATGATGATGATGATGATGATGATGATGATGATGATGATGATGATGATGATGATGATGATGATGATGATGATGATGATGATGATGATGATGATGATGATGATGATGATGATGATGATGATGATGATGATGATGATGATGTGATGACGGTGATGATGGTGGTGGTGGTGGTGGTGATGATGATGATGATGATGATGATGATGATGCTGATGATGATGATGATGATGATGATGATGATGATGATGATGATGATGATGATGATGATGATGATGCTGATGATGATGATGATGATGATGATGATGAGGATGATGATGCTGATGGTGCTGCTGCTGATGATGATGCTGACGATGCTGATGATGAGGCTGATACTGCTGCTGCTGCTGATGATGATGCTGATGATGATGATGATGATGATGATGATGATGATGATGATGATGATGATGATGAGAATGAGGAGGAGGAGGAGGAGGAGGAGGAGGAGGAGGAGGAGGAGGCGGTGGAGGATCATGATGCTGAGGAGGAGGAGCAGGAGGAGGACGAGGTAGGGCTGAGGAGCAGGAGTAAGAAGAGGGCTGATGAGGATGAGGGTGCGGATGAGGATGAGGATGAGGATCAGGATCAGGATAAGGAGGAGGAGGAGCAGGAGGAGGAAGCTTCAGAGTTGCCCCGAGGACCTGTCGGTGCTGGGGTCCGTGGACTTCGGGGCCGCGGGCGGAGAAGGAGGAGGAGGAGGAACAGGACTGCCCTCTTTCACCGCGCACCCGAAGGTCGACCCGAGGACAGGAGAGCTACTCTATGCGGCATGGTCTATCCAACCGCCTCCAACGAATCCGCCGCCGTGCTACGCGCCAGAGGGGCTGGGGGAGGAGGAGGGGGTGGGGGAGGAGGTGGGAGAGGAGGAGATGGGAGGATGAGGAAGAGGAGGGGAAGGAGGAGCAGGAGGAGGCCATGTCCTTCCACCTGGCCTGATGTATCACCATCTCCCTGTCGATCCCAGAGTGGAGCGGCTCGCCAGATGAGGGCCAGTTGAGGCAGCGGTGGCCCTCCTTCTCCCTTCTCCTCCCTCCTCGCTCCTCCTCGTCCTCCCTCCTCTTCCTTCTACCTCCTCTTCCTCTTTCCTCCTCCCTCCTCCTCCTCCTCCTCCTCCTCCTCCTCCTCCTCCTCTTCTTTTTCCTCCTCCCTCCGCGTGCAGGCCGCTAGGTCCTCCTCATAGCCCTCCTCAGCCTCCTCGGAAGGGGTGGGGGCGGGGTTGTGACCTCACGCTGGCGACAGCCACCTTACAGGACAGCTCACGGGCACTCCAGCACGCCGCGTCTGCGCAGGCGCGGTGGCGGACTACAACTCCGCTCAAAATCGGTCCCTGGACCAGGGTCCATTTTGACCAGCTCTTTTCGAGCCGCGCCCCGCCGTGGCGGCGAGGAGGCCCCGCGAAGGCGGACAGCAACGGCGACGACGCTCGAGGGAGGTCCAGCACGCCTCATCCTTGCCAGGCATGGCGGCGGCTTAAGGATGCCCAGGACGGTCGCGTCGGCATACACGCGGGCATCGTGGGCCCCGATGGCGTGCTCAGGCACTCCACCGAGGTGCCCAGCGCGGACCGCAACACGTTCATGCACGACACGGCCATCACGGAGAATTTTCTTGTCATCACTGATTTCCCGCTGACGATCGACGTCGGTCGATTGTTCTATTCAGAGGAAGGCATGATGTCCTTCCAGCACGACGCGCCGGCCAGAATCGGCCTCATGCCGCGCGGCGGGAGCGACGTGCAGCAGTGGTTTGACGTCTCCAGTGGCTACGGTTTCCACCTCATGAGTGCTTTCGAGGACGGAGACGACGTCATCGTGCGCGGGGTTTATGCCGACTCCGTGGTTCTGGACCACTACGAGTGGAAGGCCGACGGCTCTCTGGACCGCGCCGAGGCCGTGAGCAAGTTCTTCTCTGGGGGCCGGAAGGCCTCGGGAATCGCACCCATGCTGCGAGAGTGGAGATTGAACTTGAGCAGCGGTTCTCGGGGAGGTAATTTCGCCCTCCGTAGGTGTATGAGGTGCCTGGCGGCGCACACCCACTTCCAGGCCAAATCACACCGGCCAGATCATCGGGTCGAAGGGGGCGAGACACCGCCTGGTGTGTAGGTGTGAGGCTGGCGCATGTTGCTACAGTCAAAACCCACTGCAACAATGTCCTCCTGCAAGGCTACCCTTGCATCCTTGCTTCTCCGACCTATCCTGGGCCAACATTGGCGTCCAAGGACCTATGAACCTATGAACTGGACGCCCAAGCTGCTTGCATCCTCACTTTGCGTCCTTACTCTAGATTTTGACTCCACGCAGCTGCGTCACCTGCTGTGGGCGAAATGCCCTCCCTCAGGTTCTGTCGATGAGCGGCGAGTCGGACGCGGTCATTTTGTTGACTTCCCTGTGATCAACCAAAGGTACACAGGGCAGCCCCACCGCTTCGGCTACTGCGTGTTCTACGACCGCGGCAAGAGCAACGCCGCTCGAAGTGGAAGCCCGCTCGTCGGCGGCATCGAGAAGTACACCTTCGGCGACGGCGGCGAGGTGAGCACGGAGGAAAGGGTGCTGCCCGGGAACCTCGCGGGACAGGAGGTCGCGTACGTGCCGCGGCCTGGGAGCGTCGTGGAGGACGACGGCTGGCTTGTGATGTTCGCGCATGACTTAGATCGGCAGCGCGCAAGGGTGACTCTTCGCTGGGGTGACTTCTGGTACGCAGCCGGTGGGGCGTTTTTTTTTTTTTTTTTTTTTTTTTGCTTTTCTGTTCTAGTCGGTTTGGGCCTTGGGAGCAGCCTGGGGAATGATAGAGAAAGGATTTCGTTCAGCCAGGCGCTCACCAAAGGTTACCCTTGCCAAAGGTCACCCTTACGCGGAGCCGTCTAGATGCGGGGAAGTCCGAGTTTCACATCATCGACGCCCAGAACATCGCGGGCCCGCCCGTGGCAAGGCTTGCTATCCCGCAGCGCGTGCCGTTTGGCTTCCACGGGTGTTGGGTGCCAGGCCAGTGACGGCTAGCTCGTGACCTTTTGCGCGGGGGTCAGTCAGACTTTTACATCGTCGACACCCAGGACATGCTGGGCGCTCCCGTGGCAAGGCTCGTCATGCCACAGCGCATGTCGTTCGGCTTCCACAGGTGTTGTTTTTTATTCGGTTTTCCAAGTTTTCGCCGCCTTCTCGCCTGTTCGGGCATCCGACCGCCCGCAGGGGCTTCCCAGAGCGCCCCAAGACGGCTAAAGAGACCCCCAAGACGGGCCCAAGGCAGCCCGAAAACGATGCAATATATCCCCTAAGAGAGTGTCCATCCAAGAGGGCCCCAAGACGGCCCAAGAGGGCTTTGAGACGGCCAAGGAGGGCCCCAAGGCGGCCCAAGATGCACCAAGATTGCCCCAGAGGCCTCCAAGAGGCCCTAGGACGGCCCCAAAGCCTTCACTAAAACCTCTCGGGGACCTCGCCTGTCCCCCAAGGTGGGGTCTTTTCTTCTGCAAGACGCGGGTTCGATCCAGACTCGACGCGGACTTGGCGTGGAGCCGACGCGGGTCCGACGAGGCCGACATGGATTCGACGCGGATAGGGCGGCGACGGGACAGACAAGGTCCTTCGAGGATGCAACATAACTTCAAGCCGCCCCCACGATACCCGCAAGAGTGTCTCAAGAGGCCCACCAGGAAAACCCCAAGACGGCCCTGTGGCGGACACACGGCTCCCGCCCTCAGACGGCCTGATGACGTACACCTCTTCGATGCCAAGGCGTCAGGAGCCCCAGGGGACCGTAGAGCCTTCTTGGCACGAATCGGTGACAAAAGCTCCGCACGCCAGTCCCCCCCCGGAGAGCGAGCGGTGCCATGAGCCCTCTCGGGCAAGTTACCACAACACTCTTTGCATTTCCGTGCCCGCCCAGTGGACGGAAGCCGCGAGGCACGGGAGGTGGCGTTCTGGCGAGGCGAATCGCCCGCCAGGGAGGGGCTCCAGGCGGAGGGCCGAGGAGCGCGTGAGTGAGCGTGAGCTCCCCACCCCCCCCTCCGCGGCCGCCTCGGTCTGTCCCCTCCCCGCTCCTGCACGCTGGCCGATGCGCTCCTCGCTGCCCCCGTTTGTAGCTCCATCGCTGTTGCAGCAGACTCTGCCTCGCCGCCGGCGACGCAAGCGAGCACCTCCCCACCTCCAAAGGCGGCCCGAGATGGGTGCCCAGAGAAGCCAAAGGGGGTGCCCGGAGCGGCCAGGATGCCTCCCAGGACAGCCGGCGGCGCGCCCACTATGGCCCGACGTGCATCCAGGACGGACCCAGCAGAGCACAAGTGGGCCCCAAGACGGCCCAAGAGCGCTCCGAGTGAAGCCATTTTGGCCCCAACACGGCCCAAAAAGGTCTCTAACACGCTCCAAGAGGGTCCCAAGAGGCCTCTAGGATGACAGGGAGACGCAACATTCATTGGTGATCCTAGGGTTTTCACGTGCTTCTGGCCGTCTCGCCCTTTCCAGCCTCCGACCGCCCAAGGTGACTCCATGGGGCCTCCCGAGTCGCCTCAAGACGGCCGAAGTCCAATACGGCCCAAGAGGGTTCGGAGACTGTCCAGGAGGGCTCCAAGAGAGCGTCCACGAGGTCTCCAAGACGGCCCAGGAGGGCCCCAAGACGGCCCAAGAGTGATCCACGATGACCCAATACGGGTCCCAAGACGGCCCAAAAGGCACCGAGACGACCCCAAAGGTCCCCATTGGACCGCAGCCCCAAGATGCCTCCAAAAGCGCCTCGAGGTGCCCCTTGGGAGGGCCCCAAGACGCCCCAGTGACGGACACGGTTGGACGCCAAGGTTTCCAGGAGCTCGGGGGAACGGAACCGCTCTTCTCAGACCAGTCGGTGACGTAAAACGCTTTGAACGCCAAGGCTCCCAAGAGCGAACAGTGACTCAAAAATCTACTAATCGCAGGCCTAGAGGTCGACGCCAACACTAAGGTCGGCGGTGTGCTTCCACCGAAGGAAGACGATCCCGATCTCGGTGACGGTGGTAATATTCTGGCTGCCGAGGTGACCGAAATAGTACCACCAACACCGAAATCTGTGGTCACCTTCCCCGGCGGAGGCAATCCCTTGTGTTTGTGTTGGTGCTCATTTCCGGGCCTCCAAATTCCCGCAAAGGCTGCCAAGAGCAAGTGGTGATGCGACACTTTGTTCCACGACAGGGCTCCCGAGAACAGAGGGCGCGATGGGCCCACCCCGGCCAATTCCTGAAACGCTCTTTCCGTTCTCTGGTGCCAGCCCAGTGATGATGTTATAGTTCAGGAGGCAAAAAAAGACACAGACACAATGAATCGTCGACTCCCCGGAAAATATGGGAAAATATGGGAAGTGGGGGGGAAGACGAAAACCCAGAAGATACGGAAAAATATGGGGAATATTGTTGTGTGTGTATCTATTTGTGTGTCCTGGGGCCCCTTCAGTAGTGGAGGGAAGCGCCATGGGGAGGGCGGGCCGTGGTGGAGTTTCGGGCGCCTTTGCGCGGCCAGCGTTGTATCCATTGTTTCTGTCCCGCGACGGGGGTCGTTCGGTCGTTCGGTCGTTCGGGCGCCCAGCTCCGCACACGAAAACGTTAGGGCGCGCAGAAGTTGATAATTCTGTATGGCCCCAGCCGGGTTCGGGGGGGGGCGAAGCGGGCGGAAACGGTCGTGACGCGGCACACTTTTGGCCAAGACGGGCCACATGGGTGCACGGTGCGGCCCGCGAGGCCCCCAAGACGGCCCAAGAAGGCGCCCAAGACTGCCGAAGAGACCCCAAGACGGCCTCAGAGAGGTTCAAAGTGGACCCCAAGACGGTCCAATAGGGTTCCCAGAGCCAAGAGCGCCCGATATGGCTTCACTACTGCCCCACGTGTCTCCAAGACGCCCGCAGAGGGTCCCAACAATCTTCCAAGATAGCAGTGTTGTGCAGCAGTCGTTGGTATTTCACATATTTTTGGCGAATTTTCGGGTTCTCACCTTTTCGGGCCTCCGATCGCCCAGGGTGGCCCCAGAGGCCTCACAGATGGGCCGAGAACGGCCCAAGATACTTTCAAGACGGCCCAAGAGGGGCCCCAAGACTGCCCACGAGGGCTCCAAGACGACCCAAGAGGGCTGCGATGCGGCCCAACAGACACCAGAACTGCCCCAGCGGCCTCCTTGGAGCCCTCTTGAGCTTCTCTGCATCCGTCTTGGATGCGTATTAGGCCGTCTTGTGCGCGGCTTCGGCTGTGTTGGGGGCCCCGTGGCCCTTCCGGGCACTCACTCAGGCTTATTTTTTTGCTGGGGGGGGCGCGGACGTGTTGACGCCCAGTTCCCTCTCCTTCGCCCCTCCTCTGGAAAGTCTCCCTGGAGGGCCATACGTCCCACAAGAACGTCATCTCTCGTACCTCTCTCTTTCCACCACCTGGGCTAAGCACATAAACGGAAAGAGCGCTTCAGGAATTTGCCCAGTAGGACTCACGGTTCCGTTCGCTCTTCGGAGCCTTGGTGTGAAGAGTTTTTGTTCACTGCACGGTTCGCTCTTGAGAGCCTTGATGTTAAGGAGTTTTTTGCGTCCCCGTTTGCTCCTGGCAGCCTTGGCCTTAAGAGCTGTTTTACGTCACCGTTCGCTCTTGGGAGCTTTGTCGTTACGAGCTTTTTACGTTCCACTTCGCTCTTGGGAGCCTTGGCATTGAGAGTTTTTTACGTCACCGTTCAATCTTGTGAGCCTTGGCATTCGGAGCTTTCTCACGTCACCGGTTGCTCTTCGGAGCCTTGGCATTCGGAACTTTTTCACGTCACCGTTCGCACCTGGGAGCCTTGGCTTTAAAAGCTTATTACGTCACCGGTCGCTCTTGGGAGCCTTGCCTTTAACAACTTGTTAATTCACTGTTCGCTCTTGGGAGCCTTGGCGTTCAGAGCTTCCTGCGTCAGCGTTCACTCTTGGAAGTAATAGCTTTACGAGTTGTGTCATTTCACAGTTTGCTCTTGGGAGCCTTGACGTTACGACTTTGTTACATCTTTGCTCGCTCTTTGGAGCCTTGGCGTTTGAGCTTTTGAAACCACTGTTCGCTCTTGGGAGCCTTGGCGTTCAATTTTGTAACGTGACCGACTCGTCTCAAAAAAGACTTTCGCGTTAGAGCTGTGTCCGTCACTGGGCCGTCTTGGGGTCTTCTTCTTGGGGCCTCTTGAGACGCTCTTGGAGGCAACGTGGGGGCCGCCCTAAGATAGTTCAGGAGGGCCCCCAAACGGCCTATAATGGCTCGAAGGCGGCCCATGCGGGCCACAAGATGGCCCACGAGGTATCATGACTGCCCCAGAGGCATCCAAGAGGCCCCCCAAGGCCCCCAGTAGACCCCCAAGAGGCTCCCCAAATGCCTCCAGGAGCGACAGTCCAGTGACGGTCACGTCTTTGATGCCAAGGCTCCCAAGAGCCCCAGGGGATTGTAGAGCCCTTTTTGCAGGAAGCGGTGCCAGAACATGCTTTGAATACCAATGCTCCCAATAGCGAGCAATGACGTAACAAACTCAACGCCAAGGCTCCCCATATCGAGCAGAGACGTAACAGGCTCTTACCACCAAGGCTCCCACAAGCGAGCGGTGACGTGAATTACGCTACCGAGGAACCCCACATACTTATATTATGGTTGGAGTGATGATAGCTGGAGTGAAGCATGTGAGAATGACGTTGGTGGCCGTTGCCCCGCCGATACCGTCGGTGACGCCACTCAAGAGGAGAGGTGGAAGAGGAGAAGCGCCGCGCCAGCCACACTTTGCGAGCCCGAAACAGATAGCGACCGCACTCCAAACGCACCCCCTTGTGGCGTCGAGAAAGTGCCACGCCTGCTATGCCCTGGACGACTCTCGTGCATAGCGGCCGCGCTCAGGGACCACCCCCCTGCGCACCCCTTGTGGCGTCGAGAAAGTGCCACGCCTGCTGTGCCTGGACGACCGTCGTGCATAGCGGCCGAGCTCAGGGACCACCCCCTGTGCACCCCCTGTGGTGTCGAGAAAGTGCCACGCCTGCTGTGCCTGGACGACCGTCGTCCATAGCGGCAAGCTCAGGGACCACCCCCTGCGCACCCCCTATGGTGTCGAGAAAGTGCCACGCCTGCTGTGCCTGGACGACCGTCGTGCATAGCGGCGAGCCCAGGGACCACCCCCTGCACACCCCCTCTGGTGTCGAGAAAGTTCCACGCCTGCTGTGCCTGGACGACCGTCGTGCATAGCGGCCGCGCTCAGGGACCACCCCCTGCGCACCCCCTGTGGTGTCGGGAAAGTGCCACGCCTGCTGTGCCTGGACGACCGTCGTGCATAGCGGCCGCGTTCAGGGACCACCCCCTGCGCACCCCCTATGGTGTCGAGAAAGTGCCACGCCTGCTGTGCCTGGACGACCGTCGTGCGTAGCGGCGAGCTCAGGGACCACCCCCTGCGCACCCCCTGTGGTGTCGGGAAAGTGCCACGCCTGCTGTGCCTGGACGACCGTCGTGCGTATCGACCGAGCTCAGGGACCACCCCCTGCGCACCCCCGGTGGTGTCGAGAAAATGCCACGCCTGCTGTGTTTGGACGACCGTCGTCCATAGCGGCGAGCTCAGGGACCACCCCCTGCGCACCCCCTATGGTGTCGAGAAAGTGCCACGCCTGCTGTGCCTGGACGACCGTCGTGCATAGCGGCCGCGCTCACGGACCACCCCCTGCACACCCCCTGTGGTGTCGAGAAAGTTCCACGCCTGCTGTGCCTGGATGACCGTCTTGCATAGCGGCCGCGCTCAGGGACCACCCCCTGCGCACCCCCTTATGGTGTCGAGAAATTGCCACGCCTGCTGTGCCTGGACGACCGTCGTGCATAGCGGCCGAGCTCAGGGACCACCCCCTGCGCACCCCCTATGGTGTCGAGAAAGTGCCACGCCTGCTGTGCCTGGACGACCGTCGTGCATAGTGGCCGAGCTCAGGGACCACCCCCTGCGCACCCCCTCTGGTGTCGGGAAAGTGCCACGCCTGCTGTGCCTGGACGGCCGTCGTGTGCATCGACCGAGCTCAGGGACCACCCCCTGCGCACCCCCTATGGTGTCGAGAAAGTGCCACGCCTGCTGTGCTGGACGACCGTCGTGCATAGCCGAGCTCAGGGACCACCCCTGCGCACCCCCTGGTGTCGAGAAAGTGCCACGCCTGCTGTGCCTGGACGACCGTCGTGCATAGCGGCCGAGCTCAGGGACCACCCCCTGCGCACCCCCTGTGGTGTCGAGAAAGTGCCACGCCTGCTGTGCCTGGACGACCGTCGTGCATAGCGGCCGAGCTCAGGGACCACCCCCTGCGCACCCCCTGTGGTGTCGAGAGAATGCCACGCCTGCTGTGCCTGGACGACCGTCGTGCATAGCGGCCGCGCTCAGGGACCACCCCCTGCGCACCTCCTGTGGTGTCGGGAAAGTGCCACGCCTGCTGTGCCTGGACGACCGTCGTGCATAGCGGCCGAGCTCAGGGACCACCGCTTGCGCACCCCCTCTGGTGTCGGGAAAGTGCCACGCCTGCAGTGCCTGGACGACCGTCGTGCATAGCGGCTGCGCTCAGGGACCACCCCCTGCGCACCCCCATGGTGTCGAGAAAGTGCCACGCCTGCTGTGCCTGGACGACCGTCGTGCATAGCGGCCGAGCTCAAGGACCACCCCCTGCGCACCCCCTGTGGTGTCGAGAAAGTGCCACGCCTGCTGTGCCTGGACAACCGTCGTGCATAGCGGCCGAGCTCAGGGACCACCCCCTGCGCACCCCCTGTGGTGTCGAGGAAGTGCCACCCCTGCCACGCTCTGCCGTGCCGTGCCCTGCGCGCCTGCCCTGTGTGTTATGCTGTGTTGAGCTGTGCTGCGATGTGCTGTGCTGTGCCGTGCCGTGCTGTGCTGCGGTGTGCTGTGCTGTGCTATGCTGGTCTGTGCTGTGCAGGTGTGCTGTACAACGCTGCCACGCCTGCTGTGCCGTGGACGACCCCAATGGCGTCGAGAATGTGCCGCACGTTCCAAGCTGTGCTGTGCTGTGCTGTGCTGTGCTGTGCTGTGCTGTGCTGTGCTGTGCTGTGCTGTGCTGTGCTGTGCTGTGCTGTGCTGTGCTGTGCTGTGCTGTGCTGTGCTGTGCTGTGTGCGCTGCGCTGTGATGTGCTGTGCTGTGCTGTGCTGCGTTGCGCTGCGCTGCGCTGCGCTGTGCTGTGTGCGTGAGGAGGAGGGGGAGGAGGAGGAGGAGGGGAGGAGGGCGGGTGTGGGTGAGACGCGGGTGCGGCGCGGGTGGGAAGAAAACCATAACCCCACGAAGCATGTGGGGAAAAACGCTCTCAACGCCAAGGCTCCCGAGAGCGTACGGTGTCATGATTATTTCTTAACGCCAAGGCTCGCAAGACCGAACAGTGCCATGGGCTTGCTCGGACATTTTCTTTAAGCTCTCTTTCCGTACCCGTGCTGGCCCAGCTGACGGAGAGAACCAGGTGCGAGCGATGACGTTCTGGTGGGGAGAGCAGCCTCCAGGGAGGGGTTCCAGGGGAGGGGAGAAGGAGCGGAGAACCTTGTGTAACACGCCCTCTCCCCCCCATGATAGCCGCAGTGGGCCCCACGAGCACCCCACAGACTCCCAAGAATGCCCAAGTGTGTGCCGACAGCTGCCTGAGAGGCTCCAAAGACTGCCCAAGCGGGCCACACGACGGCCTGAGAGACCGCAAGACGGCCTTTGAGAGGCTCAAGAGGGCTCCAAGACGGTCCAAAAGCGCTTCAAGTGGGGCCAAGAGGGCTTCAAGACGGCCGAAGAGTTTTCCAAGAAGCCTCAAAGGGGCGCCAAGAAATTTCAAGAGGGCCCCGAGAGGCATGGATTTCTTTTGGTTTTGGAAGGATTTGGGCTTTCTCTCCTTCTCGGGGTTCTGACAAGACGATACAGCTCCAGGGGCCTCCGCGATCGCTTCAAGACGGCCCAAGAGGCTCCCAATATAGCCTAGGACGGCTTAAGAGGGTGCCAAGACAGCCCATGAGGCTTCTAAGACGTCCCCAGAGGGCCCCAAGAGGGTCCTACGATGGCCCAAGAGCCCAAGAGAGCCCCAAGAGAGCCCCAAGAGAGCGACCAGAGAGCTCCAAGACAGCCCAAGAAACACCTAAGACGACCCAGGAGGGCTCCAAGACGGCCCAAGAGGCACCAAGACTGCCCGGGAGGCGGCCTTCATGGGGCACCCAAGACGGGCCAAAAAGGCTCCCAAAACATCCCCCACAGGCTCTCAATATTCTTCCAGGAGCGTTCCAAGAGCCCCCCCCAGGAGGGCTCCAGGACGGCCCATTTACGGACACCGCTTTGACGCCAAGGTTCCCGCCCCCGGACGGCCGAGTGACGGACTGCCTCCAAGAGCTCCAGGGGGCCGAGGGCCTTTTTCGCACGAGTCGGTGACGTAGAGACCTTTGAATGCCAAGGCTCGCAAGAACGAGTAGTGACGTAACAAGCTCTCGGTGCCAATGCTCCCACTAGCGAAATGCCACGAACACGGTTCACATCAAGGCTCTCAAGAGCGAGTGGTGGTGTAACGGCTCTTAACGAACAGGCACACAAGAGCAAAGCTCTTAACGCTAAGGCTCCCAAGAGCGAGCGGTGACGTAAGCAGCTCTAATCACAAATGCTCCCAAGACCGAACAGAGATGTACCCACCCCTCATTTCAAGGTTCCCAAGAGCGAATGGTGACGTACAAAGCTATTGACGCCAAGGCTCCCAAGAGCGAATGGTGACGTAAACAAATCTCAGCGCCAAGGCTCCTAAGAGCGAATGGGGACGCGAATCATCTCTTAACGCCAACGTTCCCAAAACCGAATGGTTCCATGAAACCTCTCGGACAATCTTCTGAATCGCTCTTTCCGTACCCGTGCAGGCCCAGGTCTAACATGTTTGCTGACCGTTGGACCGTCGAAGTATTGTACCAGGACGGACCATCAGGACCTTTGGTTGCTCGTCTAGATGCCGTAGGTACGGTGGTGGATCTCAACGCCCGTTGGTCTCTTCGGATGCCCCATATGTGTCCGAAACGTTATCCAAGCGCTCTCGCACACGCTCCAAAGGACATCTTGCTGGGCGACTCAAGGCTATCCGCTTTTTGGACGACCTAGGCAGATCAGTGTTCCTCGTGGCGCCACGCTTGAGACTCCAGCGTATCTCGTCTGGTTTCGCCACGTCGCAATTGCGCTGCCAGTGTGCGCAGAGCTCTCGCGCGTCCTAGGCACCACGTCAGAAACGCTTCGGAAGCAACTCCAGGGTAGCTCATTCTATTCCTGCATTCCTGGATGCCCAGCTCCTGGTGGAGATCTACTGGGATGTCTCGAACACAGCTTGGCCAAAGGGGACGCCAGAACTGGTTAACAGGCTGGTCGGGAACGAACGGAACGCAATGGTGCCATGGCATAGCAACTCCAGGAATGATGAATGGCTCCTTGGAGCTTCTGCGTCCTCCCAGGACATAATAAAGATGATTCGGCTGCAGATAGCTAATGCGATCGGAGCCCCAATTGTTCTAAGAACATTGTTTTTCCCAACCATCCTGTGGTGTTGGGTCCTCGTTTTGAAGAAACGGTCCTCGCGTCTCTTCCTCCCGTGCCCCCCCCAGTTGGGGTACCACATGCGTCCGCCACACCCAGTACATCGTTTCGTGGCCCCACAGGGAGCTCCACGTAAGGCCCCAATGGGGGTACCACATGCGTCCGCCACACCCAGTACAGCGTTTCGTGGATCCATACGGAGCCCCACGTAAGGCCCCAGTGGGGGTACCACATGCGTCCGCCACACCCAGTACAGCGCTTCGTTGACCCTTAGGGAGCTCCACGTCAGGCCCCAGTGGGGGTACCACATGCGTCCGCCACACCCAATACAGCGTTTCGTGGCCACATAGGGAGCTCTACGTAAGGCCCCAATAGGGGGTACTGCATGCGTCCGCCACACCCAGTACAGTTTTTCGTGGCCCCATAAGGAGCTCCACGTAAGGCCCCAGCGGGGGTACCACATGCGTCCGCCACACCCACTACAGCGTTTCGTGGCCCCATAGGGAGCCCCACCCAAGGCCCCAATCGGGGTGGCCACATGCGTCCGCCACACCCAGTACAGCGTTTCGTGGCCCCATAGGGAGCTCCACCGAAGGCCCCAGTGGGGGTGGCCACATGCGTGCGCCACACCCACTACAGCGTTTCGTGGCCCCATAGGGAGCTCCATCGCAGCGTTTCGTGGCCAGTGGGACCGTCCGCATGCGTCCCGCACACCCCAATTGGCAGTTTCACCCACCCAGTACAGCGTTTCGGGGCCCCATTAGGAGTTCCACCGAAGCCCCCAGTGGGACCGCCAGCATGCGTCCCGCACACGCAATTTGACATTGTCGCCCATCCACCCACCCAGTACAGCGTTTCGTGGCCCCAATCGGGAGCTCCAACGAAAACCCCAGTGGGACCGCCCACATGCGTCCCCCACACACCCAATTGGGCAGTTTCACCCACCCAGTACAACGTTTCGTGGCCCCATAGGAAGCTCAACCGAAGCCCCCAGTGGAACCGTCCGCATGCGTCCCGCATACACAATTTGCCATTTACACCCACCCAGAACAACGTTTCGTGGCCCCACAGGAAGCTCTACCGAAGCCCCCAGTGAGACCGTCCGCAGAACCCAATTTGGCATTTTCACCCACCAAGTACAGCGTTTCGTGGCCCCATAGGGAACTCCACCGAAGCCCCCAGTGGGACCGCATGCGCCCCGGAAGCCCAATTTGGCATTTTCACCCACCCAGTACAGCTTTTCGTGGCGGCATAGGGAGCTCCGCCCGGCACCGCCGATTTGGCCCGCCTGGGCGGGCGCCGCCGATTTGGCCCGCCAGGGCGGGCGCCGCAAGCGTGGCAGACCAAGAAATACGTGGACGCGTTGTGTTTTTAGCATGGCGTGCGAATTAGCTGGCGGCAAAGACGCCCTGCGCCAGATATGGCAGGAAGGCCGGATGGCATGGCGCGCCCGCGCAAAGCGCTTCTGCCTTCAGCCGCTATAGCTGTTCAGTCCCCTCCCTCCTCCTCCTCCTCCTCCTCCTATGCTTAGCACGCTTGCCGTTTCACCCAATTGTCTAGTATGTCTCACAACTTCTGCCAACGCACCTATGTTGTGCATGGCGTCGGTCTGTCTGTCTGTCATAGGGAGCTCCACCGAAGCCCCCAGTGGGACGGTCCACATGCGTTCCACACACCCAATTGGCATTTTCACCCACCCAGTACAGCGTTTCGTGGCCCCAATAGGAAGCTCCACCGACCGCCCCAGTGCTTCCGGCCGCATGCATTCCCCCCCGCCCAGTGCCGCGCTTCGTGGCCCCCCCATAAGGCGTTTCACCGAAGAAAATATTCACAATTGCGGTACCCACAACTGTATATGGTTCGGTCCTTCGCCCGGATATTTCTTTTATGTTCTGAGAACATGTTTGGTTCTAGGACCTTTTCCGGCCAGGCGTATAGTCCAACTGGGACGGTCGGTCACTGCTCAACTCTCGGCCGCTCGGGGAGTTTCTTGGGGCTGTCATGGGGGCGCCTCTTGGGGCCCTTTTGGGCCCTGTTCGTCGGTCCCGCGCCCCTGCTACGCCGTCTCGGGCCCATCCTTGGGCTGCCCTGGGCCGCCTGGGGGTACCTCTTGGGGGCCTCATTCTGCGCGCTTGGCCTCCCCTTGGCTTCGCCCAGGCCGCCTGCCAAACATCTTGAGCCGAAATGTTCACGCACAAGCCTGAAGGACCTACGGAATGCCGTATGCATTGTAACCATCAGTCTGGCCTTCCTGGAGGGCCTTTTGGCCTCGCAGCTGGTGTCTTGGACGCCCTTTGAGGGTCCCTGTGGCGCCTCTTGGGTTCTTTGCGGCGCTGTTGGGTGTTCCCCGAGACAACGCTTGGCAACCTTGTCGCAGAAAAGTGCACGTCGGTAGCCCCATGGAAACCGGAGAGGTGACTGTGCGTCCCCATTCAGGGACGGTTCCCCATGCACCCGCTGCGTCATCCAGCTCTGCGTAGAGATCCTGGCGACCTTGCGGAGTGCTCCCAGAGTGGAATTTCGAATTCCTCGCGCCTATGTTCGCGGACTCTGAACGGACCGCTGGTCATACATTTTCCCAGACAGTGTTACGTGCGCCGTCCGCTATCGACGTGTAAAAAAACATGTGGGTGGGAAGGAGGGAGGAGAAGGAGGAGGAAAGGGGAAACTGGGGTAGGTGGCGTGATGATGACGATGATGATGATGAAGAGGCGGAGTAGCGAGAGAATCACGAGGCTAAAGATGAGGGGGACGAGTAAGGACGAGGAGGAGGAAGGATGACGGGGTACATGAGCAGGAGAACGTTGAGAAAATTAGATGAGGAGCATGAGGCTGAGGACTCATGTTTGAGGACTCGTGGGGGGGTTGGTGAGGACCCATGTTTGAGGTAGAGCAACGGTGGGCCAACGTGGGGCTCCTCAGGGGCTCTTGGGCCTTTTTAGGGCCCTCCTAGCCGTTGGACGGTTTTCTCTGGGGGCTCACGCGGGGCCGCGACGAGGCCGCCTTAGGCCATCGAGAGGCCCTCCAGTCCAGGGCCCTCCAGTTGCCCCGAGTTGCCCGACGGCGACCGCGTCCTGACCCCCGGGCGCTCCCAGAGGTCCCGAGGGTCCCCGGACGCCCCTGAGCGGCCCCGGAGGCTGGCCGTGCACCCACAGGGAGCTCCACTTGCGGCCCCAGTGGGCGCCGTCGCACGCCGCCCCCCGCTCATTTCAGCACACGCCTCACGCGGATCGTGCACCACAAGGAGCTCCACCTGCGGCCCCAGTGGGCGCCGTCGCATGCCGCCCTCGACCCACTTCGGCACATGCCTCACGCGGATCGTGCCTCACAGGGAGCTCACCAGCGGCCCCAGTGGGCGCGTCCACATGCGGGGCCCCGCCCACTTCGGCACACCACTCACGCGGATCATGCGGATCTCCAGCTACGGCTCCAATCGAAGCCCTCGCCAGAGCAAAAAATTCGGATGGGAGGAAGAGGTGGGGGCCTGAGCAGAAGGCCATATTTGCAGAAATCGGCTTTTCACTTGGAGGAGGCTGTAGCAAAACCGAGCCGGTTGTCATCACATCACGTACTGTCTTCTGCTCCGCTGATAATGTATCTGCGGCGTGTTCAAACATTTGGCACCATGATTCGCCCAACTGACGCGCTCATATCGATCCGTTTCGGCTGTAGGCTCAAGGCTCCAGGTCACAGTTCTCTACTCGCGCCCCGTTTGTGCTCAGCTTGCCAGAGACCCGCTGTGACAGCATGGCGCGTGCGATGCAGGTGATCGGCTTCGCTGCAGTGGCGTCGGCGGACATGGGGCCGTCCGCTCGGCAGCTCCGAGGCTACGCGGCAAACAGCACCTCGCTCGCGTCTGCGTCAGACTGCAGCAGTTTCTGCTGCTGGTGGCCGGCTGGGGAGTGCAGCGACTGCGGCACGGACTGGAACAACCGCATGTATGCCCCCGGTTGCCACGTGGAGTGCTCAGGCCCGAACTGCGGCCCTGGAAAGGCCCACCAGTACTACAACACGCAATCTGATTGGGACAGCAGTTGCTCCACTCGGGTGTGCGGCAGTGAACAGGGAGGCCTCAGCTCCGGACCTTCGTACTACTGCGGGGGCACCTGGAATGGGAACAACAACTGGGGCAGCAACTACGAGGGCCCGATCGTCAACACCGACACTGAGACTTGCAAGCGGTTGTGCGGTATGAGCGGGAGCAACAAGTGCACGGGTTGGACCGTGACCAACAACAACGAGTGCTACCTGAAGACAAGCGTCGGGGACATGCAGAGCGATGCGGGCGTTCAGGGCAGCGGCTACTGCTACCCCAGCTGCGGGGACCAGCAGAACCAGCAGAACAACGATGGGCACAACTACGAGGGCCCGATCCAAGTGCAGAACGCAGAGTTCTGCAAGGTGAGGTGCCAGGCTTCCAGGGGCCAATGCAAGGGCTGGACTGTGACCAACAACGGTGAATGCTACCTGAAGGATAGCGTTGGGCCCATGAGGCCTGATGGGGGAGTGCAGGCCAGCGGCAATTGCTAGCCCTGCGCAGCGGATGCTTTTGCCCCGCGCTCCTCTGGCGAGGTCTCGTGCCCGCGAAGGTCAGGGCCAACAGCGGTGGCCAACAGCGCCCAGCCGCGTACAGAATGCATGTCGGGTAGATTCTGCACGGGCCCCCCACAGCTCGGTGTTCAGACATCCACAGGAAACAACGGCAGGATCATGCGAAATCACAATCGCACTAACACTCTGATACCGTACCGCTAGGCTTGCCTATCTGCGACGTTTCGTCATATGCCCAAGCAGTCCATGGTACGCCACTGCGTCATGCAGCAGTGCGTCGCATAGTATTGCGTAGCATTGCAGAGCATGCGTAGCATGACACATCATTTGAATTGCATTGTAACCGTAGCATTGCATATCTTTGCATAACATTATGTAGCATTCCGTAGCATTTCATGGGATTGCATAGCATGGCGTTGTGTGAGCATTGCAGAGCATTGAATAGCACTTGGGCCCGTCTTGGATTGGTTTGGGGGGCCTCTTAGAGCATGTGGGAGGCCATCTGGAGCGATCTTGCGCTATCCTGAGCCATCTTGGAGGCCATCTTGGGCTCTCCAAGGCCCTCTTGGAGCAATTTTGGGTCATCTTGGACGCTCTGACCGCTTGCGGGGCGCCCAGTGCAGACCCGGGGGTGGGGGGGAAGAGGGAGAGGTAAACTCCTCCCCGAAGCGGAAGAAATTGAGGTTGGAAGAGGAAACGCTCTACGGGAGCTCTTGGGCCCTCTTTGGCCGTCATGGGAGCTTCTTGGGGCCCTCTCCTTGGTCCGTCTTGGGGCCCTCTTGGCCCAGAAAAGGGCAAGTGACAACATGGGGGGAGCCCCTGGAAGCACGCCAGGAGCTTGGGAGATTTTGGGAGTTTGCGGTCCGGGGCTGTGAGTACTTACGCAGGCCGAAAGGTTTTCCGCTTGAGCCGCGAATGTCGGAAGCGAAGTGCCGTTCATATGAGCGGATACATGTGTGGCACTCTCTTCGGTTTTGGGCATGCCATATGATATGGGAGGAAATGCGGGAGTTGGCCAGGCCCGTTGTGGCGTTCGAGCAACCTTATGTCATGGGAGGATTTTTCGGGCGATGGCCAGGCCCGGTGTGGCGCTCGAGCAACCACATGTTATGGGAGGGGCTGAGGGGGGAGGCCCGGCTCGCTGTGGTGCTCGATATTCCGATTTTGACACTTTGCTTGCCTGTCCTCCTGCTCCCCGTCCTCCCTCCTCCCTCCTCCTTCCACCTCCCCCCTCCTCCCCCCGCCTCCTCCCTCCCCTTTCCTCCTTCCGCATCCCTCCTCCCTCTTGCTCCTCCTCCCCTTTTTCCTCCCCCCCCACCTCCTCCCTGAATGTTCCTCCTCTCTCTTACCTTCTCCCGTCCCTTCTCCCCTCCTCCCCTCTCCTCGTGCCTCCTCCCTCCTCCTTCCCCTAGCCGTCCTTGGAAGACCCCCCCTCCCTCGTAGAATCATAGCTTTGGTCAGCAGATACACGGTTCCGTGGATGGCATGATGCTTCACGTGCGGTGCCCCGCGGATCCGGTTTCCAGTGGGTCCAGGATGTGAGTCATTATTTTATGTATATTCCCGGAAAATTCGCCGGCCCAACGGGCCAGAGGCGCGCCAAGACCTCCTGTAATTGGTAAACAATATTTCTACTTCGCGCGCGTGGGGCGGCCCCTGGGGGTCCCTGGGCGAGAAGTACACTGGGACGGTCCCGTCAGAGATGGTTTTCCGCCTGGGCGCGGTTGTCCGGCGCCCCAGAACGCCCCAAGAAGGCTTCAAGCTGTCCTCAAGATGTCTCTGGGTCGCTTCCCGATCGGTCCAAGACGCCCAAGATGGCCTCCACATGGCCGCAGACGCCTCCACGACGCCCACAGAGGCCTCCAAGAAGCGTCTCAAAAGGGCCCTAGGAAGCAAAAGTCACTGATCCCCTTTTTAGGTTTTTGATGGATTGTGGTGTTCTCACCTTTTCGGTTTCCCGAGGCTCCAAGACGGCCCTAGAGGCTCCAAATTTCGTCCCACGACAGCCCAGGAGGCTTCCAAGAGGGCCCCAGGAAGGCCTTCGAGGGGGCCCCAAGACTGCCCAAGAGGCCTCCAAGACGGCCCAAGATGGCCTCAGGACGGTCCACCACAGGGGGGGTTCAATTGGATCCATCGGTGTTCTCATATTTCATCCACGAGGAAAAATTCGGCCTGGGGATGTATTCGATCCTGAGGAGTGAGGGTTCGTCGAACAATGGCGGCGCGTCCCGGCATTTTGTAGGTCTACCAACACATGTTTTTAGAACCTTCTGGGGGTTAGAACAGCGCAGCACGGCATGTCCGACTACGTGGTGCGGGCCCGTCCTCTTTCGGACACCAGCGTGCCGCCCCAGGCTGCGGCGGCACGCTCGCATCAGAAAAAAACACCGGCCCGGAACATAAAAACCAATGGCCCAAAACATTAGCCCGGAACATTTTCCAGTGGAGATTCTTGGAACATTTGCTCTATGCGGGAAGCGCGTCCAGAACAACCATGTTCGGAACATTTCCAACATGTTCTAAACATATTGTTTTTTGGGCCCCAGAGCGGAGCCTTGGCGGGGGCATTTCTGGCCCACCCAAAGAGTTTTCGCGGTTGCATACAGCCGACGTCAACGCGATCGGACCCCCAATTGTTCTAAGCACATTGTTTATGTTATGATATCATGCTTGGTTCTAGGACTTTTTCTGGCCAGGCTTAGAGTCCAACTGAGACGGTCGGTCACTGCTCAACTCTCGGCCGCTTGGGGAGTCTCTTAAGGCTGTCATGGGGGCGTCTCTTGGGGCCCTCTTGGGCCCTGTTCATCTGTCCTGCGCCCCTCCTGGGCCCATCCTGGGACTGCCCTGGGCCGTCTGGGGCCCATCCTGGGGCTGCCCTGGGCCGTCTGGGGGGACCTCTTGGGGACCTCGTGCTGCGCGCTTGGCCTCCCCTTGGCTTCGCCCAGGCCGTCTGCCAAACATCTTGAGCTGACATGTTCGGGAAACGCATAAGTTTGCAGGACCTAGGGAATGCCGTATGCATTGTAACCATCTGGCCTTCCTGGAGGGCCTTTTGGCCTCGCAGCTGGTGTCTTGGACGCCCTTTGAGGGTCCCTGTGGCGCCTCTTGGGTTCTTCGCGGCGCTGTTGGGTGTTCCTCGAGAATGTTTGGCCACTTTGTCGCGGAAAAGTGAATTTCGGTAGCCCCATTGAAACATGTGTGGGAGGAGGAGGAGGAAAGGGGAAACTGAGTATGGGGCGTGATGATGATGATGATGATGATGATGATGATGATGATGATGATGATGATGATGATGATGATGATGATGATGATGATGATGATGATGATGATGATGATGATGATGATGATGATGATGATGATGATGATGATGATGATGATGATGATGATGATGATGATGATGAAGAGGCGGAGAAGCGAGAGAAGCACGAGGCTAAAGATGAGGGGGGCGAGGATGGGGAAGGACGAGGAGGAGGAGGAAGGAGGACGGGGTACATGAGCAGCAGAACGTTGAGAAAATTTCGAGGACTAGGAAGAGCATGGATGAGGATGAGGATGAGTTCGAGGAACATCATGGGGGAAGACTTGCTGGGCAGTAGAAGGCGGCAGGGGCAGAAGAGGGCTGGGCCCCTGAGCAGAAGGCCATACTTGCAGAAATCGGCTTTTCACTTGGAGGAGGCTGTAGCAAAACCGAGCTGGTTGTCATCACATCACGTACTGTCTTCTGCTCCGCTGATAATGTATCTGCGGCGTGTTCAATCACCTGGCACCTTGATTCGCCCAACCGACGCGCTCATATCGATCCGTTTCGGCTGTAGGCTCAAGGCTCCAGGTTACGGTTCTCTACTCGCGCCCCGTTTGTGCTCAGCTTGCCAGAGACCCGCTGTGACAGCATGGCGCGTGCGATGCAGGTGATCGGCTTCGCTGCAGTGGCGTCGGCGGACATGGGGCCGTCCGCTCGGCAGCTCCGCGGCTACGCAGCAAACAGCACCTCGCTCGCGTCTGCGTCAGACTGCAGCAGTTTCTGCTGCTGGAGGCCGGCTGGGGAGTGCAGCGACTGCGGCACGGACTGGAACAACCGCATGTATGCCCCCGGTTGCCACGTGGAGTGCTCAGGCCCGAACTGCGGCCCTGGAAAGGCCCACCAGTACTACAACACGCAATCTGATTGGGACAGCAGTTGCTCCACTCGGGTGTGCGGCGGTGAGCAGGGAGGCCTCAGCTCTGGACCTTCGTACTACTGCGGGGGCTCCTGGAATGGGAACAACAACTGGGGCAGCAACTACGAGGGCCCGATCGTGAACACCGACACTGAGACTTGCAAGCGATTGTGCGGTATGAGCGGGAGCAACAAGTGCACGGGTTGGACCGTGACCAACAACAACGAGTGCTACCTGAAGACACGCGTCGGGGACATGCAGAGCGATGCGGGCGTTCAGGGCAGCGGCTACTGCTACCCCAGCTGCGGGGACCAGCAGAACCAGCAGAACAACGATGGGCACAACTACGAGGGCCCGATCCAAGTGCAGAACGCAGAGTTCTGCAAGGTGAGGTGCCAGGCTTCCGGGGGCCAATGCAAGGGCTGGACTGTGACCAACAACGGTGAATGCTACCTGAAGGATAGCGTTGGGCCCATGAGGCCTGATGGGGGAGTGCAGGCCAGCGGCAATTGCTAGCCCTGCGCAGCGAATGCCTTTGCCCCGCGCTCCTCTGGCGAGGTCTCGTGCCCGCGAAGGTCAGGGCCAACAGCGGTGGCCAACAGCGCCCAGCCGCGTACAGAATGCATGTCGGGTAGATTCTGCACGGGCCCCCCACAGCTCGGTGTTCAGACATCCACAGGAAACATCGGCAGGATCATGCGAAATCACAATCGTACTAACACTCTGATACCGTACCGCTAGGCTTGCCAGTATCTGCGACGTTTCGTCATATGCCCAAGCAGTCCATGGTACGCCACTGCGTCATGCAGCAGTGCGTCGCATAGTTTTGCGTAGCACTGCAGAGCATGCCATTGCATAGCGTTGCATAATAGTTTGTAGCATTCCGTCGCATTTCATAGGATTGCATAGCATGGCGTTGTGTTAGCATTGCAGAGCAAGCTTCACTTGCGGCCCCAGTGGGCGCCGTCGCGCGCCGCCCCCCGCTCATTTCAGCACACGCGTCACGCGTGTCGTGCCCCACAAGGAGCTCCACCTGCGGCCCCAGTGGGCGCCGTCGCATGCCGCCCCCGACCCACTTCGGCACATGCCTCACGCGGATCGTGCCCCACAGGGAGCTCCACCAGCGGCCTTAGTAGGTGCTGCCACATGCGGGACCCCGCCCACTTCGGCACACCACTCACGCGGATCATGCGGATCTCCAGCTACGGCTCGACTCGAGGCCCTCGCCAGAGCAAAGAATTCGGATGGGAGGAAGAGGTGGGAACCTGAGCAGAAGGCCATACTTGCAGAAATCGGCTTTTCACTTGGAGCAGGCTGTAGCAAAACCGAGCTGGTTGTCATCACATCACGTACTGTCTTCTGCTCCGCTGATAATGTATCTGCGGCGTGTTCAATCACCTGGCACCTTGATTCGCCCAACCGACGCGCTCATATCGATCCGTTTCGGCTGTAGGCTCAAGGCTCCAGGTTACAGTTCTCTACTCGCGCCCCGTTTGTGCTCAGCTTGCCAGAGACCCGCTGTGACAGCATGGCGCGTGCGATGCAGGTGATCGGCTTCGCTGCAGTGGCGTCGGCGGACATGGGGCCGTCCGCTCGGCAGCTCCGCGGCTACGCAGCAAACCGCACCTCGCTCGCGTCTGCGTCAGACTGCAGCAGTTTCTGCTGCTGGAGGCCGGCTGGGGAGTGCAGCGACTGCGGCACGGACTGGAACAACCGCATGTATGCCCCCGGTTGCCACGTGGAGTGCTCAGGCCCGAACTGCGGCCCTGGAAAGGCCCACCAGTACTACAACACGCAATCTGATTGGGACAGCAGTTGCTCCACTCGGGTGTGCGGCGGTGAGCAGGGAGGCCTCAGCTCTGGACCTTCGTACTACTGCGGGGGCTCCTGGAATGGGAACAACAACTGGGGCAGCAACTACGAGGGCCCGATCGTGAACACCGACACTGAGACTTGCAAGCGATTGTGCGGTATGAGCGGGAGCAACAAGTGCACGGGTTGGACCGTGACCAACAACAACGAGTGCTACCTGAAGACACGCGTCGGGGACATGCAGAGCGATGCGGGCGTTCAGGGCAGCGGCTACTGCTACCCCAGCTGCGGGGACCAGCAGAACCAGCAGAACAACGATGGGCACAACTACGAGGGCCCGATCCAAGTGCAGAACGCAGAGTTCTGCAAGGTGAGGTGCCAGGCTTCCGGGGGCCAATGCAAGGGCTGGACTGTGACCAACAACGGTGAATGCTACCTGAAGGATAGCGTTGGGCCCATGAGGCCTGATGGGGGAGTGCAGGCCAGCGGCAATTGCTAGCCCTGCGCAGCGAATGCTTTTGCCCCGCGCTCCTCTGGCGAGGTCTCGTGCCCGCGAAGGTCAGGGCCAACAGCGGTGGCCAACAGCGCCCAGCCGCGTACAGAATGCATGTCGGGTAGATTCTGCACGGGCCCCCCCACAGCTCGGTGTTCAGACATCCACAGCAAACATCGGCAGGATCATGCGAAATCACATTCGTACTAACACTCTGATACCGTACCGCTAGGCTTGCCAGTATCTGCGACGTTTCGTCATATGCCCAAGCAGTCCATGGTACGCCACTGCGTCATGCAGCAGTGTGTCGCATAGTATTGCGTAGCATTGCAGAGCATGCGTAGCATTACATATCATTTGAATTGCATGGAAAGCCGCAGCATTGCATAGCGTTGCATAATATTTTGTAGCATTCCGTCGCATTTCATAGGATTGCATAGCATGGCGTTGTGTTAGCATTGCAGAGCAAGCTCCACTTGCGGCCCCAGTGGGCGCCGTCGCACGCCGCCCCCCGCTCATTTCAGAGCACGCCTCACGCGTATCGTGCCCCACAAGGAGCTCCACCTGCGGCCCCAGTGGGCGCCGTCGCATGCCGCCCCCGACCCACTTCGGCACATGCCTCACGCGGATCGTGCCCCACAGGGAGCTCCACCAGCGGCCCCAGTGGGCGCGTCCACATGCGGGACCCCGCCCACTTCGGCACACCACTCACGCGGATCATGCGGACCTCCAGCTACGGCTCGAATCGAAGCCCTCGCCAAAGCAAAAAATTCGGATGGGAGGAAGAGGTGGGCCCCTGAGCAGAAGGCCATACTTGCAGAAATCGGCTTTTCACTTGGAGGAGGCTGTTGCAAAACCGAGCTGGTTGTCATCACATCACGTACTGTCTTCTGCTCCGCTGATAATGTATCTGCGGCGTGTTCAATCACCTGGCACCTTGATTCGCCCAACCGACGCGCTCATATCGATCCGTTTCGGCTGTAGGCTCAAGGCTCCAGGTTACAGTTCTCTACTCGCGCCCCGTTTGTGCTCAGCTTGCCAGAGACCCGCTGTGACAGCATGGCGCGTGCGATGCAGGTGATCGGCTTCGCTGCAGTGGCGTCGGCGGACATGGGGCCGTCCGCTCGGCAGCTCCGCGGCTACGCAGCAAACAGCACCTCGCTCGCGTCTGCGTCGGACTGCAGCAGTTTCTGCTGCTGGAGGCTGGCTGGGGAGTGCAGCGACTGCGGCACGGACTGGAACAATCGCATGTATGCCCCCGGTTGCCACGTGGAGTGCTCAGGCCCGCATTGCGGCCCTGGAAAGGCCCATCAGTACTACAACACGCAATCTGATTGGGACAGCAGTTGTTCCACTCGGGTGTGCGGCAGTGAGCAGGGAGGCCTCAGCTCTGGACCTTCGTACTACTGCGGGGGCACCTGGAATGGGAACAACAACTGGGGCAGCAACTACGAGGGCCCGATCGTCAACACCGACACTGAGACTTGCAAACGATTGTGCGGTATGAGCGGGAGCAACAAGTGTACGGGTTGGACCGTGACCAACAACAACGAGTGTTACCTGAAGACAAGCGTCGGGGACATGCAGAGCGATGCGGGCGTTCAGGGCAGCGGCTATTGCTACCCCAGCTGCGGGGACCAGCAGAACCAGCAGAACAATGATGGGCACAACTACGAGGGCCCGATCCAGGTGCAGAACGCAGAGTTCTGCAAGGTGAGGTGCCAGGCTTCCGGGGGCCAATGCAAGGGCTGGACTGTGACCAACAACGGTGAATGCTACCTGAAGGATAGCGTTGGGCCCATGAGGCCTGATGGGGGAGTGCAAGCCAGCGGCAATTGCTAGCCCTGCGCAGCGAATGCTTTTGCCCCGCGCTCCTCTGGCGAGGTCTCATGCCCGCGAAGGTCATGGCCAACAGCGGTGGCCAACAGCGCCCAGCCGCGTACAGAATGCATGTCGGGTAGATTCTGCACGGGCCCCCCACAGCTCGGTGTTCAGACATCCACTGGAAGCATCGGCAGGATCATGCGAAATCACATTCGTACTAACACTCTGATGCCGTACTGCTAGGCTTGCCAGTATCTGCGACGTTTCGTCATATGCCCAAGCAGTCCATGGTACGCCACTGCGTCATGCAGCAGTGCGTCGCATAGTATTGCGTAGCACTGCAGAGCATGCGTAGCATTACATATCATTTGAATTGTATGGAAAGCCGCAGCATTGCATAGCGTTGCATAATATTTTGTAGCATTCCGTCGCATTTCATAGGATTGCATAGCATGGCGTTGTGTTAGCATTGCAGAGCAAGCTCCACTTGCGGCCCCAGTGGGTGCCGTCGCACGCCGCCCCCCGCTCATTTCAGAACACGCCTCACGCGTATCGTGCCCCACAAGGAGCTCCACCTGCGGCCCCAGTGGGCGCCGTCGCATGCCGCCCCCGACCCACTTCGGCACATGCCTCACGCGGATCGTGCCCCACAGGGAGCTCCACCAGCGGCCCCAGTGGGCGCGTCCACATGCGGGACCCCGCCCACTTCGGCACACCACTCACGCGGATCATGCGGATCTCCAGCTACGGCTCGAATCGAAGCCCTCGCCAGAGCAAAAAAATCGGATGGGAGAAAGAGGTGGGCCCCTGAGCAGAAGGCCATACTTGCAGAAATCGGCTTTTCACTTGGAGGAGGCTGTAGCAAAACCGAGCTGGTTGTCATCACATCACGTACTGTCTTCTGCTCCGCTGATAATGTATCTGCGGCGTGTTCAATCACCTGGCACCTTGATTCGCCCAACCGACGCGCTCATATCGATCCGTTTCGGCTGTAGGCTCAAGGCTCCAGGTTGCAGTTCTCTACTCGCGCCCCGTTTGTGCTCAGCTTGCCAGAGACCCGCTGTGACAGCATGGCGCGTGCGATGCAGGTGATCGGCTTCGCTGCAGTGGCGTCGGCGGACATGGGGCCGTCCGCTCGGCAGCTCCGCGGCTACGCAGCAAACAGCACCTCGCTCGCGTCTGCGTCAGGCTGCAGCAGTTTCTGCTGCTGGAGGCCGGCTGGGGAGTGCAGCGACTGCGGCACGGACTGGAACAACCGCATGTATGCCCCCGGTTGCCACGTGGAGTGCTCAGGCCCGAACTGCGGCCCTGGAAAGGCCCACCAGTACTACAACACGCAGTCTGATTGGGACAGCAGTTGCTCCACTCGGGTGTGCGGCAGTGAGCAGGGAGGCCTCAGCTCTGGACCTTCGTACTATTGCGGGGGCACCTGGAATGGGAACAACAACTGGGGCAGCAACTACGAGGGCCCGATCGTCAACACCGACACTGAGACTTGCAAGCGATTGTGCGGTATGAGCGGGAGCAACAAGTGCACGGGTTGGACCGTGACCAACAACAACGAGTGTTACCTGAAGACAAGCGTCGGGGACATGCAGAGCGATGCGGGCGTTCAGGGCAGCGGCTACTGCTACCCCAGCTGCGGGGACCAGCAGAACCAGCAGAACAACGATGGGCACAACTACGAGGGCCCGATCCAGGTGCAGAACGCAGAGTTCTGCAAGGTGAGGTGCCAGGCTTCCGGGGGCCAATGCAAGGGCTGGACTGTGACCAACAACGGTGAATGCTACCTGAAGGATAACGTTGGGCCCATGAGGCCTGATGGGGGAGTGCAGGCCAGCGGCAATTGCTAGCCCTGCGCAGCGAATGCTTTTGCTCCGCGCTCTTTTGGCGAGGTCTCGTGCCCGCGAAGGTCAAGGCCAACAGCGGTGGCCAACAGCGCCCAGCCGCGTACAGAATGCATGCCGGGTAGATTCTGCACGGGCCCCCCACAGCTCGGTGTTCAGACATCCACAGGAAACATCGGCAGGATCATGATCATGCGAAATCACATTCGTACTATCACTCTGATACCGTACCGCTAGACTTGCCAATATTTGCGACGTTTCGTCATATGCCCAAGTAGTCCATGGTACGCCACTGCGTCATGCAGCAGTGCGTCGCATAGTATTGCGTAGCATTGCAGAGCATGCGTAGCACTACATATCATTTGAATTGCATGGAAAACCGCAGCATTGCATAGCGTTGCATAATATTTTGTAGCATTCCGTAGCATTTCATAGGATTGCATAGCATGGCGTTGTGTTAGCATTGCAGAGCAAGCTCCACTTGCGGCCCCAGTGGGCGCCGTCGCACGCCGCCCCCCGCGGATCGTGCCCAACAGGGAGCTCCACCAGCGGCCCCAGTGGGCGCGTCCACATGCGGGACCCCGCCCACTTCGGCACACCACTCACGCGGATCATGCGGATCTCCAGCTACGGCTCGAATCGAAGCCCTCGCCAGAACAAAGAATTCGGATGGGAGGAAGAGGTGGGCCCCTGAGCAGAAGGCCAGACTTGCAGAAAGCGGCTTTTCACTTGGAGGAGGCTGTAGCAAAACCGAGCTGGTTGTCATCACATCACGTACTGTCTTCTGCTCCGCTGATAATGTATCTGCGGCGTGTTCAATCACCTGGCACCTTGATTCGCCCAACCGACGCGCTCATATCGATCCGTTTCGGCTGTAGGCTCAAGGCTCCAGGTTACAGTTCTCTACTCGCGCCCCGTTTGTGCTCAGCTTGCCAGAGACCCGCTGTGACAGCATGGCGCGTGCGATGCAGGTGATCGGCTTCGCTGCAGTGGCGTCGGCGGACATGGGGCCGTCCGCTCGGCAGCTCCGCGGCTACGCAGCAAACAGCACCTCGCTCGCGTCTGCGTCAGACTGCAGCAGTTTCTGCTGCTGGAGGCCGGCTGGGGAGTGCAGCGACTGCGGCACGGACTGGAACAACCGCATGTATGCCCCCGGTTGCCACGTGGAGTGCTCAGGCCCGAACTGCGGCCCTGGAAAGGCCCACCAGTACTACAACACGCAATCTGATTGGGACAGCAGTTGCTCCACTCGGGTGTGCGGCAGTGAGCAGGGAGGCCTCAGCTCTGGACCTTCGTACTATTGCGGGGGCACCTGGAATGGGAACAACAACTGGGGCAGCAACTACGAGGGCCCGATCGTCAACACCGACACTGAGACTTGCAAGCGATTGTGCGGTATGAGCGGGAGCAACAAGTGCACGGGTTGGACCGTGACCAACAACAACGAGTGCTACCTGAAGACAAGCGTCGGGGACATGCAGAGCGATGCGGGCGTTCAGGGCAGCGGCTACTGCTACCCCAGCTGCGGGGACCAGCAGAACCAGCAGAACAACGATGGGCACAATTACGAGGGCCCGATCCAAGTGCAGAACGCAGAGTTCTGCAAGGTGAGGTGCCAGGCTTCCGGGGGCCAATGCAAGGGCTGGACTGTGACCAACAACGGTGAATGCTACCTGAAGGATAGCGTTGGGCCCATGAGGCCTGATGGGGGGGGGAGTGCAGGCCAGCGGCAGTTGCTAGCCCTGCGCAGCGAATGCTTTTGCCCCACGCTCCTCTCGCGAGGTCTCGTGCCCGCGAAGGTCAGGGCCAACAGCGGTGGCCAACAGCGCTCAACCGCGTACAGAATGCATGTCGGGTAGTTTCCGCACGGGCCCCTCTCAGCTCGGAGTTCAGACATCCACAGCAAACATCGGCATGATCATGCGAAATCGCAATCGCACTAACAATCTGATACTGTACCGCTAGGCTTGCCAGGATCTGCGACGTTTCGTCATATGCCCAAGCAGTCCATGGCACGCCACTGCGTCATGCAGCAGTGCGTCGCATAGTATTGCGTAACATTGCAGATCATGTATAGCACTACATATCATTTGCATTGCATTGAAAACCGTAGCGTGGCATAGCATTGCATAACATTCCGTAGCATTTCATGGGGTTGGAGTGCATGGCGTTGTGTTAGCATTGCAGAGCATTGAATAGCACTTGGGCCCGTCTTGGATTGGTCTGGGGGGCCTCTTAGAGCATGTGGGAGGCCATCTGGAGCGATCTTGCGCTATCCTGAACCATCTTGGAGGCCATCTGGGGCTCTCTGAGGCCCTCTTGGAGCAATTTTGGGTCATCTTGGACGCTCTGACCGCTCGCGGGGCGCCCAGTGCAGACCCAGGGGGTGGGGGTAGAGGGAGAGGTAAGCTCTTTCCCGAAGCGGAAGAAACTGAGGTTGGAAGAGGAAACGCTCTACGGGAGCTCTTGGGCCGTCATGGGAGCTTCTTGTGGCCCTCTCCTTGGCCCGTCTTGGGGCTCTCTTGGCCCAGAGAAGGTCAAGTGACTACATGGGGGAGCCCCTGGAAACACGCCGGGGGCTTGGGAGATTTGAGAGTTTGCGATCCGGTGCTGTGAATATTTACGCAGGCCGAAAAGTTTCCCGTTTGAGCCCCGAATGTCGGAAGCGACGTGCCGTTCAAGTGAGCGGATACATGTAGCGTTCTTTTCGGTTTGGGCATGCCATATGTTATGGGAGGACATGCGGGAGTTGGCCGGGCCCGTTGTGGCGTTCGAGCAACCTTATGTTATGGGAGGATTTTTCGGAGATGGCCAGGCCCGGTGTGGCGTTCGAGCAACCACATGTTATGGGAGGGGTTGAGGGAGGTGGCCCAGCCCGCTGTGGTGCTCGATCTTCCGATTTTGACACTTTGCTTGCCTGTCCTCCTGCTCCCCGTCCTCCCTCCTCCTTCCTCCTCCCACCTCCCTCCTCCCCCCCCCTCCTCCTCCCTCTTTCCTCCTTTCACTTTACACTTTCACTCTACACTTCCACTTCCATCTACCATCTTTACTTCTCTCCAACATCATGTCGCTCTCGCCCGAGCGCCCCTCGGATGGCATCCGGAAGGCAATGACCGCGACCGGCTCCACCCCGCAACCCAAACACGCAAAGACAGGACGGCATGAGGATCAGGAGCCAGCACTCGAGCCTAGAGACCAAGCTATCGTCGATCCCATGTCCAAGCGCATGCGCAGCATCATGGACGAGCGAATGACGAAGTACGATCAGGCCAATGAGGAAACATTGAAGGCATGCAGCACCAGATCGATGACATCAAGGGTTCGAACGTTACCGAGGTCAAAGCGCTTCACGCCAAGACTGACGCCACAGCTCTTCAAGTACAACAACTACAACAAGCATTTGAGAGCATGAAAGGCAGCCCCAGCACACACAACAAGAACTTGCAACTGGTGGCACACGGATTTCCAAAAGACACCTCCGAAGTTTCCGTCGTCGGGTACTTGACGCAATTAGCCAAGGACCACAACTACCAGGACCGGGTGCACAACGTGTTCTGCATGACTGACCCCACCAGCGTCGGATACATAGAGTTCCAGACACTTGCGAGCAAAAACGGTTTCCACAAATTGATGCGAGACAGCCCACCCCGAGTACCAGGAGGAGCCCCACATCGAACCGTAAGATTCACAGAAAACCTCACGAAGGCGGAGCGGCGGGACATGAAGCAGCTCGGTTTCGTCAAATACCACCTCAACCGTTTTTTGGGCATCCCCCTTGAAGACATTCGTATTTTGAGGGACGAGCTCGTGGTACAGGTGCTGGGGAAAGTGATGGCGCAAATCACGTCCAAAGGTTTCCCAAAAGACTAGTCCCGAGGGCGCGGTGTGAGACCGGCCCTGGAAGTTTTAGAGGTTTTTTAACACAATCGGGTATTCGATTTTCTCTCTCCCCTCCCTCCCTCCGCCTCCCGCTCAGAATGCCCGTGTCTTCCAGAATTCGATGCGAGACCAAAACGGCAGTGTAATTTTTCACCTCCCTTCAGGATCCGCCCCCTCAGGACTTGCAGCCTCGACGCCGACATCGCGACCAACCGCTTCACCAACGTCAGCGTGGAGCACTGGAGGCGGGAGAACGGCTTATGCACGAACAGACGGCGACGTACCAGCATGCATCTTCCACAGAGCAAAAAACGATCCCGACAGACCAGGAGCACCCACCAGCGACCACCGACGACCCCCAACCAACACCACAAGCAGCACCGACCCAGACCGACCAGCAGCATCCACCAGCACCCACCACGGACAACCACCGACCAGCAACACCGCAAGCAGCGCCGACCCCACATGAACAGCAGCACGCGCCAGCACCCACCGCCGACCAACACCGACCAGCAGACCCACAAGCAACGCCGACCCCACCCGACCAGCAGCACCCACCAGCGACCACCGACGACCACCGACCAGTACCACAAGCAGCGCCGACCCAGACCGACCAGCAACACCCAGCACCAAATACCGACCACCAACGACAAGCAGCACCACAAGCAACGCCGACCCCGCCCGACCAGCAGCACTCACCAACGACCACCGCCGACCGACGACCAACACCACAAGCAACACCGACCCAGACCAACCAGCAGCACCAAGCAGCACCTACCGCCGACTACCACAACAGACGAGCAACACCACAAACAGCGCCGACGCCACCCGACCAGCAGCACCCACCAGCGACCACCGACGACCGCCGACCAACACCACAAGCAGCGCCGACCCAGACCGACCAGCAGCACCCGCCAGCACCCACCACCGACAACCACCGACCAGCAGCACCGCAAGCAACGCCGACCCCACCCGACCAGCAGCACCCACCAGCTACCACCGCCGACCCCCGACCAACACCACAAGCAGCGCCGACCCAGACCGACCAGCAACACCCACCAGCACCTACCACCGACCTCTTTCACCGACCAGCAGCGCCGCAAGCAGCGCCGACTCTAACCGACCAGCAGCACCCACCAGCGACCACCGCCGACCGACGACCAACACCACCAGCAACACCGACCCAGACCGACTAGCAGCACCCACCAGCACCCACCACCGACAACCACCGACCAGCAGCACCGCAAGCAACGCCGACCCCACCCGACCAGCAGCACCCACCAGCTACCACCGCCGACCGACGACCAACACCACAATCAACACCGACCCAGACCGACCAGCAACACCCACCAGCACCTACCACCGACCTCTTTCACCGACCAGCAGCACCGCAAGCAGCGCCGACTCTAACGGACCAGCAGCACCCACCAGCGACCACCAGTGCCCAAGACCCACCAGCGCCAACCAACCTGCACCAACAACAACCAGGGCAGACCGACCGCATACATATGACAACCATTCACAGAAACGCCCGGTCTCTTTCAACAGACGACCGAGTCAGCGAGATAATCAGTGAGCTCGAGTCCGATCACTGGGATTTCGCCCTTATCAACGAAACGTGGAGAACAACGGCCGAAGAGTTCTGGACAACCTCGGAAAGGCACGCCTTCGCCGGATCTGGCAATGACCAAGCATGCCATGGAGTTGCCTTAATCATACATCGACGTTGGGTAAAAAACATAAAGAGGTTCCAAGCGCTTTCGCCCAGACTCGCACACGTGCAGCGCGTGTACGACATGATCCACGAGCTTCACAGAGAGAGAGAGAGAGAGCACCAAGGCACGACATCACTTGATACTCGCAGGGGATTTTAACGCACAGGTGGGGGCTTCCATGACATGGCCTCCGTGGACGCAGACGACGCCGCCGACACTTTCGACAGCACCACTTCCAGACATGTTGGCCGCCATGGATTCGGGGAACAAAACTCGAGGGGTTGGCTACGTCACTGGGCCGCCCAGGAGGGACTTGTTATTGCAAATACGTTTTTTTTTTTTTTTTTTTTTTTTTTTTTTTTTTTTTTTTTTTTTTTTTTTTTTTTTTCGCAAGCCAGTGCAAAAGAAAATCGCTTATAGCAGTGGCGACAATCACAAGCAGCTCGACTACGTACTACTAAGCCGCCCGATGTTCCGGCACTGCACCAACGCAGAGGCCAACGACAGGACCGACTTCGGCTCCGACCACGAGGCTGTTACCGTCGATCTGCGGATACCGACCGCAATGATATGTGGACGACCACGATGTGACGACGAACGACGACAGCAACGGCGACAGCACCGACGACGAACGACTATCACCAACACGCAAGCTTACAACGACCATCAAAGGCCCCATTTACGCCCGCGCAGTTTGCCTTCCGACCCGAGTGAACTGTGCGAACACATCCAGCGAGTTATCGTCGAAGCAGCTGCCGCCAGCAGCGCCGCAGGAAACCCATCTTGGTGCGACAGAGACGGTGCAATCCCGGCCAGTGCGCAGGCGAACCAACAACCCGACAGAGGACCAGCACGACTACGCAACCTACTCACTAGACGGCAGCAGACGCCAAATGACGACCGCCACGCCCGCAAGCAGCTGAGTAAACGTATACAGCAAGAAATCCGTGCACAGAAGAGGGCGAGACGACGGGCCCATATAGCAAACGTACTGGAGCAGTTCAGAGACTCAAAGAGCATCCCGCGTATCAAAACACGAAGATACCGAACTCTCACTACCCGCGTGACAGACAAAGAGGGCGACAAGGGAACGACGCGACAAGAAGACGCGAACGTTTTCGCGGAGTTCGACGAGCACTTGTACAACTCGACAACGACGGCGACGCAGCCGGAACGACCAAACGACGACCTCGCCGACCGCCGACCAGCAGACCAACCAGCAGACCGACCAGCAGACCCGCAACCTAACGGGCCGAACGCCGCGCCGGCCGACCGACGAGTAGCCCGGCAGACCGACCACCGACCGCCGACTAGCAGACCAGCAGACCGACAACCACCGATCGACAAGCAGACCCACCGACTGCCACAACGACCAAACCACGACCCCACCGACCGCCGACCAGCAGACCGACCAGCAGACCGGCAAGGCAACGGGCCGAACGCCGCACTGGCCGACCAACCAGCAGACCAGCAGACCGACCACCGACCGCCGACTAGCAGACCAGCAGACCGACTACCACCGACCGACCAGCAGACCCACCGACTCCCACAGCGACCAAACGACGACCCCACCGACCACCGACCAGCAGACCGACCAGCAGACCGACCAGCAGACCGGCAAACCAACAGGCCGAACGCCGCGCCGGCCGACCAACCAACAGACCAGCAGACCGACCACCGACCGCCGATTAACAGACCAGCAGACCGACTACCACCGACCGACCAGCAGACCCACCGACTCCCACAACGACCAAGCGACGACCTCACCGACCAACGACCAGCAGACCGACCAGCAGACCGGCAAACCAATGGGCCGAACGCCGCGCCAGCCGACAAACAAGCAGACCAGCAGACCGTCCCCCGACCGCCGACTAGCAGACCAGCAGACCGACTACCACCGACCGACCAGCAGACCCACCGACTCCCACAGCGACCAAACGACGACCCCACCGACCACCGACCAGCAGACCGACCAGCAGACCGACCAGCAGACCGGCAAACCAACAGGCCGAACGTCGTGCCGGCCGACCAACCAGCAGACCAGCAGACCGACCACCGACCGCCGATTAACAGACCAGCAGACCGACTACCACCGACCGACCAGCAGACCCACCGACTCCCACAACGATCAAACGACGACCCCGCCGACCGACCAGCAGGCCGACCGGCAGACCGGCAAAGCAGCAAACCGCACGCCAGACCGACCGACGGACCAGCAGAGCAGCAGACCGACCCCCGCCCGCCGGCCAACAGACTGGCCAACCTACGACCGACCAGCGACCAGCAGACTCTCCGACTCCCACCATTCACATCGAAAGAGCTAAACAAGGCGATCAAAGGTCTCCGGCTTGGCAAAGCCCCAGACACGAAAGGCCTCCGTGCAGAGATGTTCAAAGATGGCACAGAGGAACTCAGAGGTGCACTTTTCCACCTCTACAACACAATCCTGCAGCGCGAAGCCCCGCCGCCGGCCTGCTGGAAGAGCGCAGTCATCACAGTCGTGCCAAAAAATGGAGATCGCGCGCTTCCACAAAACTACCGCCCCATTTGCACGATACCATTGTTCTACAAGCTCTTCAGCCGACTACTGTACAACAGGCTACAACCGACGCTTGACTCACACCAGACTACCGACCAGGCGGGCTTCAGACCAGGCCACTCGACCACTGACCACCTCTTCGCCTTCCATTTATTGCGCGAGCGCGCAGACGAATGGGGCCAATACCTCTGGGTCGCAGCACTTGACTTCGAAAAAACTTTCGATTCAGTTGAGCACAAGAGCATATGGGCAGCACTGAAGGCGCAAGGGGTCCAACCTGGATGCGTTGCACTACTCCAACAGCCATATGAGGGACAGACAGCCACGGTGAGGACAGACGTCAGCAGCAGACCCTTTAGCCTCCTGCGGGGCACGAAACAGGGAGACCCACTGAGCTCCCTACTCTTCAACGCTCTTCTACAATACATCCTTGGACCGCTGGTTTCCGAATGGCAGCAAAAAAGGAAGGGGGTTGAATTGGGATTCGCGAGCACCGCCGCGCTGACCAACCTACGCTTCGCCGACGATGTGCTCCTGACCAGCTAAACGCTCCCGCGCTTGACAGCGATGCTTGACGACATTGTGCGCGCGACGAGGGTGCACGGGCTCGAACTGCACCCAGGCAAAACCAACATACTGAGCAACCAGGCGAGAAGGACCAGAAGGGCGAGCTCACGCACAGCACGTTTCCAAGACATGGATATAGAAATCGTTCCATACGAGGGCAGTCTCAAATATTTCGGCCAATGGATCAGCTTCCGCGAACCAATGGAAACGGAAATCCACCACCGCACGCGAGCTGCATGGGCATCATTCACGTCTCACAAGCAGGAGCTGACCAGCAAACGCTACCCACTGGCTCACCGACTTCGGCTTTTCAACAGCACTGTAGCACCAACAGCGCTATACGGAGCAGAGACGTGGACCCTCACGGGGCCTCTACGGCAGCATCTACGACGCACACAACGACGCATGCTTCGCATGATCATCAGAAGGCCACGGAAACGCACAACAAAAGAAGCCGGCCCTCACAGCGGCCAGGGACCGGATCTCGACGGCGCGAACAACGAAGGGCAATACCACGAATACCGCACCAACAACACTAGTGACGATGCAGACAGCAACCCATCACAGCGTGATGCGCCTGACGCGCCTGACAAGCACAGCGAAGACGGCGAAGACAGCACCACCGCAGACGAAATGGAACCATGGGTCGACTACATCCAGCGAGCGACACGACGCGCAGAACACCTCATGAAGCTCCACCACATCGACAATTGGGAGACGCTGCGCAAACGGAAAGTCTGGCGCATGGCTTCACGAGTCGCAAACCACGACTGGACGAGGTGGACATGGCGAGTGCTGCGCTGGCACCCAGTCCTCAACCCGCTCCAGCAGGGACACAGGCAGCACGGTGGCCAAAACAAGCGCTGGGACGACGAAATCACCACTTACTTACGTCAACGCAGACCAGACCTCCACCGACCGCCCACGCAAGCCCATTCAAAAGGACAACCGAACGACATCACATGGACGCAAACAGCCCAAGACACCGAAGCATGGACAGCGCTCGAGCACCACTTCACCGACCTCACGTCGACCAGCACCGGGGACTCAGACCATTGACGTAATCTCGCCCAACCCGCGCCGACACCGACACCAAGGTCTTTCTTTTCCTCCTCCTCCCCCTCTCCTCCTAACCTTTTACATGTCTCGCATTGCATGAATCCAGACACCTCAGATCCCAAAGGCCATGGCCTCACCCACCTGGTCTGCCTTAGGCCCGGACGCTGTCCGCAACGGTGGTCGCATCGCATCGCATCGCATCCCTCCGTCCTCCTTGCGCATCCCTCCTCCCTCTTCCTCCTCCTCCTCCCCTTTTTCCTCCCCCCCCACCTCCTCCCTGATTGCTCCCCCTCTGTCTTTTTTTCTCCCGTCCCTTCTCCCCTCCTCCCCCCTCCTCGTGCCTTCTCCCTCCTTGCCCTCTCCGTCCTGGGAAGACCCCCCTTCCCCGTATAATCATAACGTTGGTCAGCAGATCCACAGTTCCGTGGATAACATGATGTTTCACGTGCGGTGCCCGCGGATCCAATTTTCCAATGGGTCCAGGATGTGAATTAGTATTGTATATTCATTCCCGGACAATAAATGGATCCATTGGTTTTTCACGCGCGGGAAATTGGATTCGTGCACCACGAGAATAGGATCCACGACGCTGTCACACACCTGAAAAGGGATCCAATTCAACCCATCGGTGTTCTCATATTTCAATCCAAAAGGAACGAACTTTCGGCCTGGGGATGGATTCGATCCTGAGGACTGAGGATTCCTCGAGCAGTGGCGACGCGTCCCGGCATTTTTCTAGGTCTACCAAAACATGTTCTTAGAGCCTTTCTGGGGGCTACGACAGCGCAGCACGGCATGTCCGAACACGTGGTGCGGGCCCGTCCCTTTTCGGACACCAGCGTGCCGCTTCGGATTGCGGCGGCACGCTCGCATCAGCATCACCGGCCAGGAGCATGAAAACCGCTGGCCCAAAACACTTGCCCGGAACGTTTTCCAATGCAGGTTCTTCGAACATTTGCTTTATGCGGGAAGCGCGTCCAGAACAATCTTGTTCGGAACATTTTCCAAACATGTTCCAAAGACATTGTTTTTTGGGCCCCAGAGCGGAGCCTTGGCGGGGACATTTCTGGCCCAGCCCCAGAGTTTTCGCGGTTGCATATAGCCGACGCCGACGCGGTCGGACCCCCAATTGTTAAAAAACATTGTTTCATGTTATGACAACATGTTTGGTTCTAGGATTTTCTAGGCCAGGCTTATAATCCAATTGGGCCGGTTAGGGCTGTTATGGGGGTGTCTGTTGGGGCCCTCTTGGGCCCTGTTCATCTGTCCTGCGCCCCTCCTGGGCCGTCTTGGGCCCATCCTGGGGCTGCCCTGGGCCGTCTGGGCGGACCTCTTGGGGACCTCATGCTGTGCGCTTGGTCTCCCCTTGGCTTCGCCCAGCCCGTCTGCCAAACATCTTGCGACGAAACGTTCGGGAAACGCATAAGTGTGAAGGACCTAGGGAATGCCGTATGCATTGTAACCATCAGTTAGGTCTTCCTGGAGGGCCTCTTGCCTCGCAGCTGGTGTCTTGGAAGCCCTTTGAGGGTCCCTATGGCGCGTGTTGGGTTCTTTGCGGCGCTGTTGGGTGTTCCTCGAAACAATGATTGGCCACATTGTCGCGGAAAAGTGCACTTCGGTAGACCCATTGAAACATGTGTTGCCCCCTCCCTGGGAGCAGTGAATGTGGGTTGGGATGAGGAGGAGGAGGAGGAGGAGGAGGAGGAGGAGGAGGAGGATGATGATGAGGAGGAGGAGGAGGAGGAGGAGGAGGAGGATGAGGAGAAAGGGGGCTTTGTGTATGGGGCGTGATGATGACGATGATGATGAAAAGGCGGAGAAGCGAGAGAAGCACGAGGCTAAAGATGAGGGGGACGAGGCGGAGGAACGACGAGGAGGAGGAGGGAGGACGGGGTACATGAGCAGGAGAACGTTGAGAACCTCACGAGGACTAGGAAGAGCATGGAGGAGGATGAGGATGAGTTCGAGGAACATCATGGGGGAGGACTTGATGGGCAGTGCAAGGCGGCAGGGGCAGAAGAGGGCGTCGATCCTCGATGAGGAGGAGCATGTGTCCTCAACCTCAGGAGGTTAAGGACTCATGTTTGAGGACTCGTGTGGGGGCTGGTGAGGACTCCTGTTTGAGGTAGAGCAACGGTGGGCCCAGGTGGGTACCCCCAGGGGCTCTTGGGCCTTCTCTTTTCAGGGCCCTCCTAGCCGTTGGACGGTCTTCTCAGGGGGCTCACGCGGGGCCGCGACGAGGCGCCTTAGGCCATCGAGAGGCCTTCCAGTCCAGGGCCCTCCGGTTGCCTCGAGTTGCCCGACGACGACCGCGTCCTGACCCCCGGGCGCTCCCAGAGGTCCCGAGGGTCCCCGGACGCCCCCGTGCGGCCCCGGTGGCTGGCCGTGCACCCACAGGGAGCTCCCCTTGCGGCCCCAGTGGGCGCCGTCGCACGCCGCCCCCGACCCATTCATTTCAGCACATGCCTCACGCGGATCGTGCCCCACAGGGAGCTCCACCAGCGGCCCCAGTGGGCGCGTCCACATGCGGGGCCCCGCCCACTTCGGCACACCACTCACGCGGATCATGCGGTCTCCAGCTACGGCTCCAATCGAAGCCCTCGCCAGAGCAAAAAAATCGGATGGGAGGAAGAGGTGGGGGCCTGAGCAGAAGGCCATATGTGCAGAAATCGGCTTTTCACTTGGAGGAGGCTGTAGCAAAACCGAGCTGGTTGTCATCACATCACGTACTGTCTTCTGCTCCGCTGATGATGTATCTGCGGCGTGTTCAAACACCTGGCACCATGATTCGCCCAACTGACGCGCTCATATCGATCCGTTTCGGCTGTAGGCTCAAGGCTCCAGGTCACAGTTCTCTGCTCGCGCCCCGTTTGTGCTCAGCTTGCCAGAGACCCGCTGTGACAGCATGGCGCGTGCGATGCAGGTGATCGGCTTCGCTGCAGTGGCGTCGGCGGACATGGGGCCGTCCGCTCGGCAGCTCCGCGGCTACGCGGCAAACAGCACCTCGCTCGCGTCTGCGTCAGACTGCAGCAGTTTCTGCTGCTGGTGGCCGGCTGGGGAGTGCAGCGACTGCGGCACGGACTGGAACAACCGCATGTATGCCCCCGGTTGCCACGTGGAGTGCTCAGGCCCGAACTGCGGCCCTGGAAAGGCCCACCAGTACTACAACACGCAATCTGATTGGGACAGCAGTTGCTCCACTCGGGTGTGCGGCAGTGAACAGGGAGGCCTCAGCTCCGGACCTTCGTACTACTGCGGGGGCACCTGGAATGGGAACAACAACTGGGGCAGCAACTACGAGGGCCCGATCGTCAACACCGACACTGAGACTTGCAAGCGGTTGTGCGCTATGAGCGGGAGCAACAAGTGCACGGGTTGGACCGTGACCAACAACAACGAGTGCTACCTGAAGACAAGCGTCGGGGACATGCAGAGCGATGCGGGTGTTCAGGGCAGTGGCTACTGCTACCCCAGCTGCGGGGACCAGCAGAACCAGCATAACAACGATGGGCACAACTACGAGGGCCCGATCCAAGTGCAGAACGCAGAGTTCTGCAAGGTGAGGTGCCAGGCTTCCGGGGGCCAATGCAAGGGCTGGACTGTGACCAACAACGGTGAATGCTACCTGAAGGATAGCGTTGGGCCCATGAGGCCTGATATGGGAGTGCAGGCCAGCGGCAATTGCTAGCCCTGCGCAGCGGATGCTTTTGCCCCTCGCTCCTCTGGCGAGGTCTCGTGCCCACGAAGGTCAGGGCCAACAGCGGTGGCCAACAGCGCCCAGCCGCGTACAGACTGCATGACGGGTAGATTTTGCACGGGCCCCCCACAGCTCGGTGTTCAGACATCCACAGGAAACATCGGCAGGATCATGCGAAATCGCAATCGCACTAACACTCTGATACCGTACCGCTAGGCTTGCCAGTATCTGCGACGTTTCGTCATATGCCCAAGCAGTCCATGGTACGCCACTGCGTCATGCAGCAGTGCATCGCATAGTATTGCGTAGCATTGAAGAGCATGCGTAGCATTACATATCATTTGAATTGCATTGAAAACCGTGTCATTGCATATCATTGCATAACATTCTGTAGCATTCCGTAGCATTTCATGGGATTGCATAGCATGGCGTTGTGTGAGCATTGCAGAGCAGTGAATAGCACTTGGGCCCGTCTTGGATTGGTTTGGGGGGCCTCTTAGAGCATGTGGGAGGCCATCTGGAGCGATCTTGCGCTATCCTGAGCCATCTTGGAGGCCATCTTGGGCTCTCTAAGGCCCTCTTGGAGCAATTTTGGGTCATCTTGGACGCTCTGACCGCTTGCGGGGCGCCCAGTGCAGACCCAGGGGGGGGGGAAGAGGGAGAGGTAAACTCCTCCCCGAAGCGGAAGAAATTGAGGTTGGAAGATGAAACGCTCTACGGGAGCTCTTGGGCCCTCTTTGGCCGTCATGGGAGCTTCTTGGGGCCCTCTCCTTGGTCCGTCTTGGGGCCCTCTTGGCCCAGAAAAGGGCAAGTGACAACATGGGGAGAGCCCCTGGAAGCACGCCAGGAGCTTGGGAGATTTTGGGAGTTTGCGGTCCGGGGCTGTGAGTACTTACGCAGGCCGAAAGGTTTTCCGCTTGAGCCGCGAATGTCGGAAGCGAAGTGCCGTTCAGTATGAGCGGATACATGTGGCACTCTCTTCGGTTTTGGGCATGCCATATGGTATGGGAGGAAATGCGGGAGTTGGCCAGGCCCGTTGTGGCGTTCGAGCAACCTTATGTCATGGGAGGATTTTTCGGGCGATGGCCAGGCCCGGTGTGGCGCTCGAGCAACCACATGTTATGGGAGGGGCTGAGGGGGGAGGCCCGGCTCGCTGTGGTGCTCGATATTCCGATTTTGACACTTTGCTTGCCTGTCCTCCTGCTCCCCGTCCTCCCTCCTCCCTCCTCCTTCCACCTCCCCCCTCCTCCCCCCGCCTCCTCCCTCCCCTTTCCTCCTTCCGCATCCCTCCTCCCTCTTGCGCCTCCTCCCCTTTTTCCTCCCCCCCACCTCCTCCCTGAATGTTCCTCCTCTCTCTTACCTTCTCCCGTCCCTTCTCCCCTCCTCCCCTCTCCTCGTGCCTCCTCCCTCCTCCTTCCCCTAGCCGTCCTTGGAAGACGCCCCCTCCCTCGTATAATCATAGCTTTGGTCAGCAGATACACAGTTCCGTGGATGGCATGATGCTTCACGTGCGGTGCCCCGCGGATCCGGTTTCCAGTGGGTCCAGGATGTGAGTCATTATTTTATGTATATTCCCGGAAGATTCGCCGGCCCAACGGGCCAGAGGCGCGCCAAGATCTCCGGTAATTGGTAAACAATATTTCTACTTCGCGCGTGCGGGGCGGCCCCTGGGGGTCCCTGGACAAGAAGTACACCAGGACGGTCCCGTCAGATATGGTTTTCCGCCTGGGCGCGGTTGTCCTGCGCCCCAGAGCGCTCCAAGAAGGCTTCAAGCTGTCCTCAAGATGTCTCTGGGTCGCTTCCCGATCGGTCCAAGACGCCCAAGATGGCCTCCACATGGCCGCAGACGCCTCCACGACGCCCACAGAGGCCTCCAAGAAGCGTCTCAAAAAGGGCCCTAGGAAGCAAAAGTCACTGATCCCCTTTTTAGGTTTTTGATGGATTGTGGTGTTCTCACCTGTTTCCCGAGGCTCCAAGACGGCCCTAGAGGCTCCAAATTTCGTCCCACGACAGCCCAGGAGGCTTCCAAGAGGGCCCCAGGAAGGCCTTCGAGGGGGCCCCAAGACTGCCCAAGAGGCTTCCAAGACGGCCCAAGATGGCCTCAGGACGGTCCACAGGGGGATCCAATTGGATCCATCGGTGTTCTCATATTTAATCCACGAGGAAAAAGTTCGGCCTGGGGATGTATTCGATCCTGAGGACTGAGGGTTCGTCGAACAATGGCGGCGCGTCCCGGCATTTTGTAGGTCTACCAACACATGTTTTTAGAACCTTGAGGGGGTTAGAACAGCGCAGCACGGCATGTCCGACTACGTGGTGCGGGCCCGTCCTCTTTCGGACACCAGCGTGCCGCCCCAGGCTGCGGCGGCACGCTCGCATCAGAAAAAAACACCGGTCCGGAACATAAAAACCAATGGCCCAAAACATTAGCCCGGAACATTTTCCAGTGGAGATTCTTGGAACATTTGCTCTATGCGGGAAGCGCGTCCAGAACAATCATGTTCGGAACATTTCCAACATGTTCTAAACATATTGTTTTTTTGGGCCCCAGAGCGGGGCCTTGGCGGGGGCATTTCTGGCCCACCCCAAGAGTTTTCGCGGTTGCATACAGCCGACGTCAACGCGATCGGACCCCCAATTGTTCTAAACACATTGTTTATGTTATGATACCATGCTTGGTTCTAGGATTTTTTCTGGCCAGGCTTAGAGCCCAACTGAGACGGTCGGTCACTGCTCAACTCTCGGCCGCTTGGGGAGTCTCTTAAGGCTGTCATGGGGGCGTCTCTTGGGGCCCTCTTGGGCCCTGTTCATCTGTCCTGCGCCCCTCCTGGGCCCATCCTGGGGCTGCCCTGGGCCGTCTGGGGCCCATCCTGGGGCTGCCCTGGGCCGTCTGGGGGGACCTCTTGGGGACCTCGTGCTGCGCGCTTGGCCTCCCCTTGGCTTCGCCCAGGCCGTCTGCCAAACATCTTGAGCTGACATGTTCGGGAAACGCATAAGTTTGCAGGACCTAGGGAATGCCGTATGCATTGTAACCATCTGGCCTTCCTGGAGGGCCTTTTGGCCTCGCAGCTGGTGTCTTGGACGCCCTTTGAGGGTCCCTGTGGCGCCTCTTGGGTTCTTTGCGGCGCTGTTGGGTGTTCCTCGAGACAATGTTTGGCCACTTTGTCGCGGAAAAGTGAATTTCGGTAGCCCCATTGAAACATGTGTGGGAGGAGGAGGAAAGGGGAAACTGAGTATGGGGCGTGATGATGATGATGATGATGATGATGATGATGATGATGATGACGATGATGAGGATGATGATGATGATGATGATGATGATGACGATGATGATGATGATGATGATGATGATGATGATGATGATGATGATGATGATGATGATGATGATGATGATGATGATGATGAGGCGGAGAAGCGAGAGAAGCACGAGGCTAAAGATGATGGGGGCGAGGATGGGGAAGGACGAGGAGGAGGAGGAAGGATGACGGGGTACATGAGCAGCAGAACGTTGAGAAAATTTCGAGGACTAGGAAGAGCATGGATGAGGATGAGGATGAGTTCGAGGAACATCATGGGGGAAGACTTGCTGGGCAGTGGAAGGCGGCAGGGGCAGAAGAGGGCGTCGATCGTCGATGAGGAGCATGGGTCCTCAACCTCAGGAGGTTGAGGACTCATGTTTGAGGACTCGTGTGGGGGCTGGTGAGGACTCATCTTTGAGGTAGAGCAACGGTGGGCCCATGTGGAGGGCTCTTGGGCCTTTTTTGGCCCTCCTAGCCGTTGGACGATTTTCTCAGGGGGCTCACGCGGGGCCGCGTCGAGGCCGTTTTAGGCCATCGAGAGGCCCTCCAGGGCCCTCCGCTTGCCTCGAGTTGCTCAACGACGACCGCGTCCTGACCCCCGGGCGCTCCCAGAGGTCCCGAGGGTCCCCGGACGCCCCTGTGCGGCCCCGGTGGCTGGCCGTGCACCCACAGGGAGCTCCACTTGCGGCCCCAGTGGGCGCCGTCGCACGCCGCCCCCCGCTCATTTCAGCACACGCCTCACGCGGATCGTGCACCACAAGGAGCTCCACCTGCGGCCCCAGTGGGCGCCGTCGCATGCCGCCCTCGACCCACTTCGGCACATGCCTCACGCGGATCGTGCCCCACAGGGAGCTCACCAGCGGCCCCAGTGGGCGCGTCCACATGCGGGGCCCCGCCCACTTCGGCACACCACTCACGCGGATCATGCGGATCTCCAGCTACGGCTCCAATCGAAGCCCTCGCCAGAGCAAAAAATTCGGATGGGAGGAAGAGGTGGGGGCCTGAGCAGAAGGCCATATTTGCAGAAATCGGCTTTTCACTTGGAGGAGGCTGTAGCAAAACCGAGCCGGTTGTCATCACATCACGTACTGTCTTCTGCTCCGCTGATAATGTATCTGCGGCGTGTTCAAACATTTGGCACCATGATTCGCCCAACTGACGCGCTCATGTCGATCCGTTTCGGCTGTAGGCTCAAGGCTCCAGGTCACAGTTCTCTACTCGCGCCCCGTTTGTGCTCAGCTTGCCAGAGACCCGCTGTGACAACATGGCGCGTGCGATGCAGGTGATCGGCTTCGCTGCAGTGGCGTCGGCGGACATGGGGCCGTCCGCTCGGCAGCTCCGAGGCTACGCGGCAAACAGCACCTCGCTCGCGTCTGCGTCAGACTGCAGCAGTTTCTGCTGCTGGTGGCCGGCTGGGGAGTGCAGCGACTGCGGCACGGACTGGAACAACCGCATGTATGCCCCCGGTTGCCACGTGGACTGCTCAGGCCCGAACTGCGGCCCTGGAAAGGCCCACCAGTACTACAACACGCAATCTGATTGGGACAGCAGTTGCTCCACTCGGGTGTGCGGCAGTGAACAGGGAGGCCTCAGCTCCGGACCTTCGTACTACTGCGGGGGCACCTGGAATGGGAACAACAACTGGGGCAGCAACTACGAGGGCCCGATCGTCAACACCGACACTGAGACTTGCAAGCGGTTGTGCGGTATGAGCGGGAGCAACAAGTGCACGGGTTGGACCGTGACCAACAACAACGAGTGCTACCTGAAGACAAGCGTCGGGGACATGCAGAGCGATGCGGGCGTTCAGGGCAGCGGCTACTGCTACCCCAGCTGCGGGGACCAGCAGAACCAGCAGAACAACGATGGGCACAACTACGAGGGCCCGATCCAAGTGCAGAACGCAGAGTTCTGCAAGGTGAGGTGCCAGGCTTCCGGGGGCCAATGCAAGGGCTGGACTGTGACCAACAACGGTGAATGCTACCTGAAGGATAGCGTTGGGCCCATGAGGCCTGATGGGGGAGTGCAGGCCAGCGGCAATTGCTAGCCCTGCGCAGCGGATGCTTTTGCCCCGCGCTCCTCTGGCGAGGTCTCGTGCCCGCGAAGGTCAGGGCCAACAGCGGTGGCCAACAGCGCCCAGCCGCGTACAGAATGCATGTCGGGTAGATTCTGCACGGGCCCCCACAGCTCGGTGTTCAGACATCCACAGGAAACATCGGCAGGATCATGCGAAATCACAATCGCACTAACACTCTGATACCGTACCGCTAGGCTTGCCTATCTGCGACGTTTCGTCATATGCCCAAGCAGTCCATGGTATGCCACTGCGTCATGCAGCAGTGCGTCGCATAGTATTGCGTAGCATTGAAGAGCATGCGTAGCATTACACATCATTTGAATTGCATTGAAAGCCGTATCATTGCATATCATTGCATAACATTATGTAGCATTCCGTAGCATTTCATGGGATTGCATAGCATGGCGTTGTGTGAGCATTGCAGAGCATTGAATAGCACTTGGGCCCGTCTTGGATTGGTTTGGGGGGCCTTTTAGAGCATGTGGGAGGCCATCTGGAGCGATCTTGCGCTATCCTGAGCCATCTTGGAGGCCATCTTGGGCTCTCTAAGGCCCTCTTGGAGCAATTTTGGGTCATCTTGGACGCTCTGACCGCTTGCGGGGCGCCCAGTGCAGACCCAGGGGGGGGGAAGAGGGAGAGGTAAACTCCTCCCCGAAGCGGAAGAAATTGAGGTTGGAAGAGGAAACGCTCTACGGGAGCTCTTGGGCCCTCTTTGGCCGTCATGGGAGCTTCTTGGGGCCCTCTCCTTGGTCCGTCTTGGGGCCCTCTTGGCCCAGAAAAGGGCAAGTGACAACATGGGGGGAGCCCCTGGAAGCACGCCAGGAGCTTGGGAGATTTTGGGAGCTTGCGGTCCGGGGCTGTGAGTACTTACGCAGGCCGAAAGGTTTTCCGCTTGAGCCGCGAATGTCGGAAGCGAAGTGCCGTTCAGTATGAGCGGATACATGTGGCACTCTCTTCGGTTTTGGGCATGCCATATGATATGGGAGGAAATGCGGGAGTTGGCCAGGCCCGTTGTGGCATTCGAGCAACCTTATCTCATGGGAGGATTTTTCGGGCGATGGCCAGGCCCGGTGTGGCGCTCGAGCAACCACATGTTATGGGAGGGGCTGAGGGGGGAGGCCCGGCTCGCTGTGGTGCTCGATATTCCGATTTTGACACTTTGCTTGCCTGTCCTCCTGCTCTACGGCTCCCCTCCCTCCATCCTTCCACCTCCCCCTCCTCCCCCCGCATCCTCCCTCCCCTTTCCTCCTTCAGGCAGCCCTCCTCCACCTTGCTCCTCTCCCTTTTTCCTCCCCCCCACCTTCCGACCTGAATGTTCCTCCTCTCTCTTACCTTCTCCCGTCCCTTCTCCCCTCCTCCCCTCTCCTCGTGCCTCCTCCCTCCTCCTTCCCCTAGCCGTCCTTGGAAGACCCCCCCTCCCTCGTAGAATCATAGCTTTGGTCAGCAGATACACAGTTCCGTGGATGGCATGATGCTTCACGTGCGGTGCCCCGTGGATCCGGTTTCCAGTGGGTCCAGGATGTGAGTCATTATTTTATGTACATTCCCGGAAAATTCGCCGGCCCAACGGGCCAGAGGCGCGCCAAGACCTCCGGTAATTGGTAAACAATATTTCTACTTCGCGCGCGTGGGGCGGCCCCTGGGGGTCCCTGGGCGAGAAGTACACTGGGACGGTCCCGTCAGAGATGGTTTTCCGCCTGGGCGCGGTTGTCCGGCGCCCCAGAGCGCTCCAAGAAGGCTTCAAGCTGTCCTCAAGATGTCTCTGGGTCGCTTCCCGATCGGTCCAAGACGCCCAAGATGGCCTCCACATGGCCGCAGACGCCTCCACGACGCCCACAGAGGCCTCCAAGAAGCGTCTCAAAAGGGCCCTAGGAAGCAAAAGTCACTGATCCCCTTCTTAGGTTTTTGATGGATTGTGGTGTTCTCACCTGTTCGGTTTCCCGAGGCTCCAGGACGGCCCTAGAGGCTCCAAATTTTGTCCCACGACAGCCCAGGAGGCTTCCAAGAGGGCCCCAGGAAGGCCTTCGAGGGGGCCTCAAGACTGCCCAAGAAGCCTCCAAGACGGCCCAAGATGGCCTCAGGACGGTCCACAGGGGGATCCAATTGGATCCATCGGTGTTCTCATATTTAATCCACGAGGAAAAAATTCGGCCTGGGGATGTATTCGATCCTGAGGATTGAGGGTTCGTCGAACAATGGCGACCCGTCCCGGCATTTTGTAGGTCTACCAAAACATGTTTTTAGAACCTTTTGGGGGTTAGAACAGCGCAGCACGGCATGTCCGAATACGTGGTGCGGGCCCGTCCTCTTTCGGACACCAGCGTGCCGCCCCAGGCCGGCGGCACGTTCGCATCAGCAAAAAACACCGGCCCGGAACATAAAAACCAATGGCCCAAAACATTAGCCTGGAACATTTTCCAGTGCAGATTCTTGGAACATTTGCTCTATGCGGGAAGCGCGTCCAGAACAATCATGTTCGGAACATTTCCAACATGTTCTAAATATATTGTTTTTTGGGCCCCAGAGCGGGGCCTTGGCGGGGGCATTTCTGGCCCACCCCAAGAGTTTTCGCGGTTGCATACAGCCGACGTCAACGCGATCGGACCCCCAATTGTTCTAAACACATTGTTTATGTTATGATATCATGCTTGGTTCTAGGACTTTTTCTGGCCAGACTTAGAGTCCAACTGAGACGGTCGGTCACTGCTCAACTCTCGGCCGCTTGGGGAGTCTCTTAAGGCTGTCATGGGGGCGTCTCTTGGGGCCCTCTTGGGCCCTGTTCATCTGTCCTGCGCCCCTCCTGGGCCCATCCTGGGGCTGCCCTGGGCCGTCTGGGGCCCATCCTGGGGCTGCCCTGGGCCGTCTGGGGGGACCTCTTGGGGACCTCGTGCTGCGCGCTTGGCCTCCCCTTGGCTTCGCCCAGGCCGTCTGCCAAACATCTTGAGCTGACATGTTCGGGAAACGCATAAGTGTGAAGGACCTAGGGAATGCCGTATGCATTGTAACCATCTGGCCTTCCTGGAGGGCCTTTTGGCCTCGCAGCTGGTGTCTTGGACGCCACTTAGTCGCGGAAAAGTGAATTCCGGTAGCCCCATTGAAACATGTGTGGGAGGAGGAGGAAAGGGGAAACTGAGTATGGGGCGTGATGATGATGATGATGATGATGATGATGATGATGATGATGATGATGATGATGATGATGATGATGATGATGATGATGATGATGATGATGATGCGGATAAGCGAGAGAAGCACGAGGCTAAAGATGAGGGGGGCGAGGATGGGGAAGGACGAGGAGGAGGAGGAGGAAGGAGGACGGGGTACATGAGCAGCAGAACGTTGAGAAAATTTCGAGGACTAGGAAGAGCATGGATGAGGATGAGGATGAGTTCGAGGAACATCATGGGGGAAGATTTGCTGGGCAGTGGAAGGCGGCAGGGGCAGAAGAGGGCGTCGATCGTCGATGAGGAGCATGGGTCCTCAACCTCAGGAGGTTGAGGACTCATGTTTGAGGACTCGTGTGGGGGCTGGTGAGGACTCATCTTTGAGGTAGAGCAACGGTGGGCCCAAGTGGAGGGCTCTTGGGCCTTTTTTGGGCCCTCCTAGCCGTTGGACGCTTTTCTCAGGGGGCTCACGCGGGGCCGCGTCGAGGCCGTTTTAGGCCATCGAGAGGCCCTCCAGGGCCCTCCGCTTGCCTCGAGTTGCCCAACGACGACCGCGTCCTGACCCCCGGGCGCTCCCAGAGGTCCCGAGGGTCCCCGGACGCCCCTGTGCGGCCCCGGTGGCTGGCCGTGCACCCACAGGGAGCTCCACTTGCGGCCCCAGTGGGCGCCGTCGCACGCCGCCCCCCGCTCATTTCAGCACACGCCTCACGCGGATCGTGCACCACAAGGAGCTCCACCTGCGGCCCCAGTGGGCGCCGTCGCATGCCGCCCTCGACCCACTTCGGCACATGCCTCACGCGGATCGTGCCCCACAGGGAGCTCACCAGCGGCCCCAGTGGGCGCGTCCACATGCGGGGCCCCGCCCACTTCGGCACACCACTCACGCGGATCATGCGGATCTCCAGCTACGGCTCCAATCGAAGCCCTCGCCAGAGCAAAAAATTCGGATGGGAGGAAGAGGTGGGGGCCTGAGCAGAAGGCCATATTTGCAGAAATCGGCTTTTCACTTGGAGGAGGCTGTAGCAAAACCGAGCCGGTTGTCATTACACGTACTGTCTTCTGCTCCGCTGATAATGTATCTGCGGCGTGTTCAATCACCTGGCACCTTGATTCGCCCAACTGACGCGCTCATATCGATCCGTTTCGGCTGTAGGCTCAAGGCTCCAGGTCACAGTTCTCTACTCGCGCCCCGTTTGTGCTCAGCTTGCCAGAGACCCGCTGTGACAGCATGGCGCGTGCGATGCAGGTGATCGGCTTCGCTGCAGTGGCGTCGGCGGACATGGGGCCGTCCGCTCGGCAGCTCCGCGGCTACGCGGCAAACAGCACCTCGCTCGCGTCTGCGTCAGACTGCAGCAGTTTCTGCTGCTGGTGGCCGGCTGGGGAGTGCAGCGACTGCGGCACGGACTGGAACAGCCGCATGTATGCCCCTGGTTGCCACGTGGAGTGCTCAGGCCCGAACTGCGGCCCTGGAAAGGCCCACCAGTACTACAACACGCAATCTGATTGGGACAGCAGTTGCTCCACTCGGGTGTGCGGCAGTTAACAGGGAGGCCTCAGCTCCGGACCTTCGTACTACTGCGGGGGCACCTGGAATGGGAACAACAACTGGGGCAGCAACTACGAGGGCCCGATCGTCAACACCGACACTGAGACTTGCAAGCGATTGTGCGGTATGAGCGGGAGCAACAAGTGCACGGGTTGGACCGTGACCAACAACAACGAGTGCTACCTGAAGACAAGCGTCGGGGACATGCAGAGCGATGCGGGCGTTCAGGGCAGCGGCTACTGCTACCCCAGCTGCGGGGACCAGCAGAACCAGCAGAACAACGATGGGCACAATTACGAGGGCCCGATCCAAGTGCAGAACGCAGAGTTCTGCAAGGTGAGGTGCCAGGCTTCCGGGGGCCAATGCAAGGGCTGGACTGTGACCAACAACGGTGAATGCTACCTGAAGGATAGCGTTGGGCCCATGAGGCCTGATGGGGGGGGGAGTGCAGGCCAGCGGCAGTTGCTAGCCCTGCGCAGCGAATGCTTTTGCCCCACGCTCCTCTCGCGAGGTCTCGTGCCCGCGAAGGTCAGGGCCAACAGCGGTGGCCAACAGCGCTCAACCGCGTACAGAATGCATGTCGGGTAGTTTCCGCACGGGCCCCTCTCAGCTCGGAGTTCAGACATCCACAGCAAACATCGGCATGATCATGCGAAATCGCAATCGCACTAACAATCTGATACTGTACCGCTAGGCTTGCCAGGATCTGCGACGTTTCGTCATATGCCCAAGCAGTCCATGGCACGCCACTGCGTCATGCAGCAGTGCGTCGCATAGTATTGCGTAACATTGCAGATCATGTATAGCACTACATATCATTTGCATTGCATTGAAAACCGTAGCGTGGCATAGCATTGCATAACATTCCGTAGCATTTCATGGGGTTGGAGTGCATGGCGTTGTGTTAGCATTGCAGAGCATTGAATAGCACTTGGGCCCGTCTTGGATTGGTCTGGGGGGCCTCTTAGAGCATGTGGGAGGCCATCTGGAGCGATCTTGCGCTATCCTGAACCATCTTGGAGGCCATCTGGGGCTCTCTGAGGCCCTCTTGGAGCAATTTTGGGTCATCTTGGACGCTCTGACCGCTCGCGGGGCGCCCAGTGCAGACCCAGGGGGTGGGGGTAGAGGGAGAGGTAAGCTCTTTCCCGAAGCGGAAGAAACTGAGGTTGGAAGAGGAAACGCTCTACGGGAGCTCTTGGGCCGTCATGGGAGCTTCTTGTGGCCCTCTCCTTGGCCCGTCTTGGGGCTCTCTTGGCCCAGAGAAGGTCAAGTGACTACATGGGGGAGCCCCTGGAAACACGCCGGGGGCTTGGGAGATTTGAGAGTTTGCGATCCGGTGCTGTGAATATTTACGCAGGCCGAAAAGTTTCCCGTTTGAGCCCCGAATGTCGGAAGCGACGTGCCGTTCAAGTGAGCGGATACATGTAGCGTTCTTTTCGGTTTGGGCATGCCATATGTTATGGGAGGACATGCGGGAGTTGGCCGGGCCCGTTGTGGCGTTCGAGCAACCTTATGTTATGGGAGGATTTTTCGGAGATGGCCAGGCCCGGTGTGGCGTTCGAGCAACCACATGTTATGGGAGGGGTTGAGGGAGGTGGCCCAGCCCGCTGTGGTGCTCGATCTTCCGATTTTGACACTTTGCTTGCCTGTCCTCCTGCTCCCCGTCCTCCCTCCTCCCTCCTCCTTCCACCTCCCCCCTCCTCCCCCCGCCTCCTCCCTCCCCTTTCCTCCTTCCGCATCCCTCCTCCCTCTTGCTCCTCCTCCTCCCCTTTTTCCTCCCCCCCCACCTCCTCCCTGAATGTTCCTCCTCTCTCTTACCTTCTCCCGTCCCTTCTCCCCTCCTCCCCTCTCCTCGTGCCTCCTCCCTCCTCCTTCCCCTAGCCGTCCTTGGAAGACCCCCCCTCCCTCGTAGAATCATAGCTTTGGTCAGCAGATACACAGTTCCGTGGATGGCATGATGCTTCACGTGCGGTGCCCCGCGGATCCGGTTTCCAGTGGGTCCAGGATGTGAGTCATTATTTTATGTATATTCCCGGAAAATTCGCCGGCCCAACGGGCCAGAGGCGCGCCAAGATCTCCGGTAATTGGTAAACAATATTTCCACTTCGCGCGTGCGGGGCGGCCCCTGGGGTCCCTGGACGAGAAGTACACCGGGACGGTCCCGTCAGAGATGGTTTCCCGCCTGGGCGCGGTTGTCCGGCGCCCCAGAACGCTCCAAGAAGGCTTCAAGCTGTCCTCAAGATGTCTCTGGGTCGCTTCCCGATCGGTCCAAGACGCCCAAGATGGCTTCCACATGGCCGCAGACGCCTCCACGACGCCCACAGAGGCCTCCAAGAAGCGTCTCAAAAGGGCCCTAGGAAGCAAAAGTCACTGATCCCCTTTTTAGGTTTTTGATGGATTATGGTGTTCTCACCTGTTCGGTTTCCCGAGGCTCCAAGACGGCCCTAGAGGCTCCAAATTTCGTCCCACGACAGCCCAGGAGGCTTCCAAGAGGGCCCCCAGGAAGGCCTTCGAGGGGGCCCCAAGACTGCCCAAGAGGCCTCCAAGACGGCCCAAGATGGCCTCAGGACGGTCCACCACAGGGGGATCCAATTGGATCCATCGGTGTTCTCATCCACGAGGAAAGAATTCGGCCTGGGGATGTATTCGATCCTGAGGAGTGAGGGTTCGTCGAACAATGGCGGCGCGTCCCGGCATTTTGTAGGTCTACCAACACATGTTTTTAGAACCTTCTGGGGGTTAGAACAGCGCAGCACGGCATGTCCGACTACGTGGTGCGGGCCCGTCCTCTTTCGGACACCAGCGTGCCGCCCCAGGCTGCGGCGGCACGCTCGCATCAGAAAAAAACACCGGCCCGGAACATAAAAACCAATGGCTCAAAACATTAGCCCGGAACATTTTCCAGTGGAGATTCTTGGAACATTTGCTCTATGCGGGAAGCGCGTCCAGAACAACCATGTTCGGAACATTTCCAACATGTTCTAAACATATTGTTTTTTGGGCCCCAGAGCGGGGCCTTGGCGGGGGCATTTCTGGCCCACCCCAAGAGTTTTCGCGGTTGCATACAGCCGACGTCAACGCGATCGGACCCCCAATTGTTCTGAACACATTGTTTATGTTATGATATCATGCTTGGTTCTAGGACTTTTTCTGGCCAGGCTTAGAGTCCAACTGAGACGGTCGGTCACTGCTCAACTCTCGGCCGCTTGGGGAGTCTCTTAAGGTTGTCATGGGGGCGTCTCTTGGGGCCCTCTTGGGCCCTGTTCATCTGTCCTGCGCCCCTCCTGGGCCCATCCTGGGGCTGCCCTGGGCCGTCTGGGGCCCATCCTG
>CAUYUJ010000133.1:100000-117782 GCA_963575745.1 Prorocentrum cordatum | reverse complement strand
GCTCTTGGGAGCCTTGGTGTTCAGAGATTGTTGCGTTGCCGCCCGTTCCTGAGCCTTGGCTGGGCCTTGGTGTCAGGAACTTGTTACGTCACCGCTCTCTGCTGGGAGCCTTGGTCTTATCATCTTGTTTACGTCACCGTTCGCTCTTGGGAGCCTTGGTGTGAAGAGCTTTTTGCAGTACCGATCGCTCTCTATTTGGCGTCTCTGGGCCTTCTTGGGAGTCCTATTGGGGCCCTTGTCGGGCCCTTTTGGAGGCCTCTTGGGAACCTCTTGGGGGCCTCTTGGGGCTTCTCGGGGGGCTCTGGGGGCCTCCTGCGAGCTTCTTGTGGCGAAAGGCTAGACTTTTCGGTTCGTGGCCCCCCTCTTGGGGCCGTCTTGGGGCCCTCTTGGGCCGTCTTGGGCGCCTCTTGGGCCGTCTTGACGCCCTCTTGGGCCGTTTTGGGGACCTCTTGGGAGCCTCTTGGGCCGTCTTGGGGCGGTCTTGGGGGCCTCTTGGAGCGTCTTCAACGCAATGAAAGCCGAAAAGCCTTGCATGCCAAAAATGTACTTTTCCCTATAGGAAATTAATGATTTTCGCCTCCCGGTGGCCTCTTGGGACGCCTCTTGGGGGCCTCTTGGGGCTTATTGGGGGGCTCTGGGGGCCTCCTGGGAGCGTCTTGGGGCGAAAGGCTAGACTTTTCGGTTCGTGGTCCCCCTCTTGGGCCGTCTTGGGCGCCTCTTGGGCCGTCTTGACGCCCTCTTGGGCCGTTTTGGGGACCTCTTGGGAGCCTCTTGGGTCTTCTTGGGGCGGTCTTGGGGGCCTCTTGGGCCGTCGTCAACGCCGTGAAAGCCGACAAAGCCGCAGATGCTAAAAATGTACGTTTTCCTATGGGAGATCGATGATTTCGGCCTCTTGGGGCCCTCTTGGGACGCCCCTTGGGCGCCTCTTGGGGGCCTCTTGGGGGCCTCTTGGGCAGTCTTGGGCCTGTCTTGGGCATGTCTTGGGCTCTTCTGGGACGGAACATACAAAAACCCTAGGGAAAACCCTCAAAACTGCCATTAACGCCCATCTCCGCACGCTACCCCCCTCCCCTGGAACCCCTCCCTTTAGGGCTTCGCCCACACCAGAACGTCATCACTCGTACCTCGCTCTTTCCGTTACCTGGCCCGGCACAGAAACGGAAAGAGCGCTTCAGAAACAGAAACCGAAATTACTCACACCACCGTTCGTACTGGGAGCCTCGGCGTTGAGAGCTTGTTACGTCACCCCTCGCTCTTGGGAGCCTTGGTGTTCAGAGATTGTTGCGTTGCCGCCCGATCCTGAGCCTTGGCTGGGCCTTGGTGTCAGGAACTTGTTACGTCACCGCTCTCTGCTGGGAGCCTTGGTCTTATCATCTTGTTTACGTCACCGTTCGCTCTTGGGAGCCTTGGTGTGAAGAGCTTTTTGCAGTACCGATCGCTCTCTATTTGGCGTCTCTGGGCCTTCTTGGGAGTCCTATTGGGGCCCTTGTCGGGCCCTTTTGGAGGCCTCTTGGGAACCTCTTGGGGGCCTCGTGGGGCTTCTTGGGGGGCTCTGGGGGCCTCCTGGGAGCTTTTGTATGGCGAAAAGGCGTAGACCTTTTGGTTCGTGGCCCACCTTGGGGCCGTCTTGGGGGGAAGCCCCTCCCCTCATTTGGGGGCGTTAATTGGGCGCCATATCTTGGGCAGTCTTGACGCCGCTCTTGGGCCGTTTGGGGGACCATGGTAGCAGTCTTGGGCCGTTCTTGGGGGGGCGAGGGTTTGGGGGCAGGGCCCTATTGGCCTCCGTCGTCAACGCCGTGAAAGCCGAAAAGCCTTACATGCTAAAAATGTACCTTTCCCGTAGCAAATCAATGATTTTCGCCTCCCGGTGGCCTCTTGGGACGCCTCTTGGGGGCCCTCTTGGGGCTTCTTGGGGGGCTCTGGGGGACTCCAGGGAGCGTCTTGGGGCGAAAGGCTAGAATTTTCGTTCGTAGGCCCCCTGTTGGGCCGTATCTTGGGCGACCGCTGCGCTTTGGGCCGTCTTGAGCGCATCTGGGGCCGTCTTGGGGCCCTCTTGGGCCGTTTTGGGGGCCTCTTGGGAGCCTCTTGGGCCGTCTTGGGGCGGTCTTGGGGGCCTCTTGGGCCGTCGTCAACGCCGTGAAAGCCGACAAAGCCGCAGATGCTAAAAATGCACGTTTTCCTATGGAAGATCGATGATTTCGGCCTCTTGGGGCCCTCTTGGGACGCCCCTTGGGCGCCTCTTGGGGGCCTCTTGGGGGCCTCTTGGGCAGTCTTGGGCCTGTCTTGGGCCTGTCTTGGGCTCTTCTGGGACGGAAAACAAGTGAAACCCGAAAAACATACAAAAGCCCTAGGGAAAACCCTCAAAACTGCCATTAACGCCCATCTCCGCACGCTACCCCCCTCCCCTGGAACCCCACCCTTCTTTCCGTTACCTGGCCCGGCACAGAAACGGAAAGAGCGCTTCAGAAACAGAAACCGAAATTACTCACACCACCGTTCGTACTGGGAGCCTCGGCGTTGAGAGCTTGTTACGTCACCCCTCGCTCTTGGGAGCCTTGGTGTTCAGAGATTGTTGCGTTGCCGCCCGTTCCTGAGCCTTGGCTGGGCCTTGGTGTCAGGAACTTGTTACGTCACCGCTCTCTGCTGGAGCCTTGGTCTTATCAGCTTGTGTACGTCACCGTTCGCTCTTGGGAGCCTTGGTGTGAAGAGCTTATTTTTGCTAGTTACCGATCGCCTGTCTCTATCTTGCCTCGTCTCTGGGCCCTTCTGGGAGTATATTGGTGGGCCACCTTGTCGGGCCTTTTGAGGCCTCTTGGGAACCTCTTGGGGGCCTCTTGGGGCTTCTTGGGGGGCTCTGGGGGCCTCCTGGGAGCTTCTTGTGGCGAAAGGCTAGACTTTTCGGTTCGTGGCCCCCCTCTTGGGGCCGTCTTGGGGCCCTCTTGGGCCGTCTTGGGCGCCTCTTGGGCCGTCTTGACGCCCTCTTGGGCCGTTTTGTGGACCTCTTGGGAGCCTCTTGGGCCGTCTTGGGGCGGTCTTGGGGGCCTCTTGGAGCGTCTTCAACGCAGCGAAAGCCGAAACGCCTTGCATGCCAAAAATGTACTTCTCCCCATAGGAAATTAATGATTTTCGCCTCCCGGTGGCCTCTTGGGACGCCTCTTGGGGGCCTCTTGGGGCTTATTGGGGGGCTCTGGGGGCCTCCTGGGAGCGTCTTGGGGCGAAAGGCTAGACTATGTTACGGTTCGTTTGCAGGTAACCATTTTGGGCCGTGCTCGTTGGCGCCCCTTGGCTGTCTTGAGCGCCTTGGTGGCGTCTGGGGGCCTTCTTGGGCTGGTTTGGGGCCCTATGGAGCCTCTTGGGCCCGTCTTGGGGCGGTCTTAGGAGGGGCCTCGTGTGCGAAGATGATGCGAGTTTTGTTGCCCCAGACGCAAAACGCACAGTAGTCGCGCCCCGTTAGAGACTGGTACCCCGACCGGGGTTAGTGGAGTTTTTAAAACAGGATAACATAACACGTTATGTTTCCGCGGCCGTTTGCTATCGAACGATATCAGGGGATCCCCTTTTCGAGCCAGCAGCGATAACAAGTCATCAGATGTGTTCCAGTCACAGACTGGGGTTTCCCTGATTTCACAAGCTGTGTGTGCGAGGCATACGCCTCATTTCATAAAGATCGACCGAGCGGATCTTGCAGCTCGCGGCCAAAAGCAGCTCGACATCATTATCATTGACACTGGTAGTGCGGAGCTTGTGTTTCGAGACGGCCTATGCTTTTGTATTGGTTCAGTTTCTTGACACTCCTTCATATCTCAAAGACCTGTTCCTCGCGGTCAGGCAGTTCATACACTAACGAGAACAAGTTCTCGGACTATCACTACGAGCTCAACCTCACCGACCCCTACACGCTCAAAATGGCTTTCTCAGAAAAACGACGCGGAGCTAACCAACATGTGTGGTTGGACAAGGATGGCACACCATGCTACGACGGAGACGCAGCAGCAGCAGAAGAATGGGACGAGCGAGTTCGTTTGGGCTTTCTAGGCGTGGACACCTTGGAGAAGAAAAAGGGTTTCGTTGCGAAAGTCAAAAACAGCTTGACGGACAGGGCCTGGACACTATGCCATAAGGACGAGAAGATCAGCGTGGCAGCGCTTAACAAGTATTTCAAGAAAGGCAGCACAACGACAGAGAAGGAGGATGCGATCGAGGAGGCACTCGACATGCTCATCAAGTGTGTACGCTCACATTGCGAGAAAGTGGCACCACTGCAGAAACATAAAGCGTTCTTGGACTACTTCAAGCGCGGACACAGAAGGCCAAATGAGCAGATCAAGGGTTTCATCCAGCGAAGGACCGACGCCTACGAGAAGCTTCGAGACTTGACAGGTGGTAAGACACAAGTTTCAGAAGATCTACGAACATTCTTTCTGCTAGACATGTGCGGCATCACCGAGGCTCAGCACAAAACATTCTTGGGACAAGCCCAGAACGAGTACGATTGGGACGCCATTTGCGAAGTATTGGAGATCCAGCTCGACAACGTCGACGCCCGAGGATCGAACCGACAACAGCATCATGGACGGAAGTTTCGGTGGAATGCAGCCTTCGGTGCAGACCCGGAGGAAGATGAGGGAGAGCAAGAGGCAGAAGCAAGTGGAGACGAGGACGAGGACGACGCTGCAGAAATGGAAGCTCTATCAGCTGAAGTGGAGGAGCTCGAGACGGCCATGCTCATCGTGGACCTGGACGACCTCGGTGACGAGGAGGTGGAGACGTTCGCTTCCGAGGCCCAGAAACTAGGTGGAGCTATCGCAGCAAAAGGACGCGGACGTGGAAAAGGAGCGAGCTCATCATCAAACTACACCCGGCAGCGTCAGTTCATGAAGGACGGAAAGACGAACCGAGGGTTCAAACAGGGCAAGACCTACATCGACTTCGACGGCAAGATCAGCTTCGGCTCGAAGGAGCTCCAGGACAAGCTAGGGGCTTTCCAGAAAGCAAGCAAGTGCAGAGCTTGCGGAGAGACAGGACACTGGGCGGGTGACCCGGAGTGCAGCAAGACGAAGAAGACGGCACCACAGGCCAGAGCCTCAGCAGCCAGCGGACGTGGCAAGTGTAAAGGACGTGGTGGACGCGCTGGAGGTTTTCTGGCACGTACTGGACTAGCGGCCGCCATGCTTGCGACCGGAGTTGGCCAGCCGACCGAGGTATACATGATCGAGCCGACGCAGAACTACACCGACGAGGTGACCACTACGATCAACGAGATTGACGACGGAATGGTCGACGCGATGGCGATAAGCCAGGTGGTACCCCCTGGCTACGTGGTCTTGGACACGGCAGCCTTGGCACCATGCGGCGGTGACAGAGCGATCGACAGCCATCTTGAGAAGTTTGACTTGGCAGACCTTCGGATGCCCACTCAGACGATCTTCAAGGGCATCAATACCGCGGCCCCCATCAAGGCCGAGAGTACACAAGCAGTACCAAGCGGTATCCAAGGACGGGACTGCACTCTCAACTTTGAGAGACTACCAAACTCAGATGCGCCCATGCTCATGAGCGTGGACCAGATGGACGCCCTGGAGGCAGTCATCAACGTCAAGCGCAACCAGGTGGTGTTCAAGAGTATATCCGACCAGCCCGTGAAGATCACGCGTTCCAAGAAGAACCACCTGATGATCAACATCACCGACTTTCCCAAGGAGCCTACACAGATCGAGGCACCGACTATCAGCACGAAGACGCTGGACGTGTGGGCAGCCGAGAAGGAGGATCAGGTGAAGTACGTCTCAGCGGCCATCGAGAAGATCACGACCGAGGTGGACGACACTGGCATCATGACGAAGTCCAGGAAGAAGCAGGTGGACGCCTGGATCGCGGACTACGCTCAGGAGCAGAAGGCGACCTGGAGCGTGCTACGCAGAGACCAGCACCGACTGTTTGTACCTGGGACGGTGGTCAAGGAGATATGGCGGAGAGTGCAACGTCACGAAGCTCGCAACCAGCTGTGGACTCAAGACGGGCAAGTGCAAAGACCTGCGGACGACGGGCGACAACTTGCTACTACCAAGTGTACAGGCAGCTACGATGCGAGAAATCGAGGAGGAGAACCCGTACCTCACTATCGTGCCGTTCCCGTGCGAGGGGCTCTCGCCAATCAACAACTTCTACCCGGAGAAGGAGCGGCGACGACGTCGCACGAAGGCGCTCGCACACGTGCGGTTTGCACTACAGATCGTCAAGCACAGACTGGAGCATGGACGACACGTACTACTGGAGAACCCCCTGTGCTCACAGGTCTGGAAGCTCATCAAGGACGAGCTACCTCAGGAGATGATCTGGGTTCGATGCGATCAATGTGCTTTCGAACTACGAGACGATCGTGGAGATTTGCTGCAGAAGCCTACGAGGTTTGTTACGACAGCAGTGGCATTGGCATATGCACTGGAAGTACGATGCACAGGTGACCACGAACATGGAGAAGTTCAAGGTCGAGGAGGAAAATCCAGCGAGTTCGCAGTATGGACCCCGGACTTGGCGGAAAGGATCCTCGAAGGCACGAAGCAGCAGTACGAGTTGGAGAAGCTTCTGGGTGGTGACATCATCCTGGGCATCCCCGACGCCACTGACGCATACCCCGCTACAGGTTTTACGTCAAGCTCAGGGCTCATCATGGGCTCAGCGGCTGAAACCTACCAACAATGGCAGCAGGTACCAGCAGCACTCAAGGCGGCGATCAAGAAGCTTCACGTTCAGTTTTCGCATGCACTACGAGGCGAAGACCTAGCACGACATATACAAGCAGGTGGAGGATCACCGGCGGCGGCTTCAGCGGCGAAGCTATTCAAGTGCGAGCTGTGCGATTCTCAACAACGACCGCCAGCTCATCCAATCGCCAGCCTGCCGAAGTGGACCAAGTTCAACCAGTGCCTTGGTATGGACATCGCCTACGTGCCCGACCTGAACGGCAACATGCACGCCTACCTGCTCATGCTGGACCTGGCGACCGACTACACCGCCATCCAGTGGATGATCAGCGGTGGTAACCGCAAGCCGAGCCCGACTTCCAGTCATGCGAAGACGGCATTCGTGGAGGGCTGGCAGCGGACACTACTGACCCCACAGCGGTTTCAGATTGATCAAGACGCAGCTTTTCGTCTGGATTTTGAGGCTATGTGTGAGGATCTTGGTGTACCATGTATTCCAGTTGCCCCAGAAGAGCACCATCAACATGGTAAAGTGGAACGGAAGATTCGTTTCTTCAAGGAGATGGCCACGAAGGTTTTTCGTGAGCTCGAGGTGAAGGACGACGAAAGCGCCAAGATCGCCGGATACCAGATTGCTCAGACCATGGACCGCCTTTCGAACAACAAGGGCTTCTCTCCTGCCCAGTGGGTCCTTGGCGAGAATCCTTCACTACCGGCATCACTTGGAGATATCAATACCGACCCTGTGGTAGCAGGGCAAGTTTCACACGGATCTCTGATGTGGCATCGCCTACGGCTTCAAGAAGCTTGTGAGGTCGCGTTTCACCAAGCGGCCAACAGCTCAGCCTTACGACGAGCGGTGCTATCGAAGACGCGACCTCAGCCTGGACCTTTTGAGCGCGGCGAGTGGGTTCACTACTGGCGTACGGGAGGAGGAAAGCGAGATCTACATCGCAAATGGCAAGGACCAGCGCGCGTGATTGGGAAGGACCAGTTTGGCTACTGGCTGATCCACAACGGCATCCCGATCCTGGCAGGGCCGAACATCCTCCGGAGGTCGACGCTAAACGAGATCGAGGATCGCATTCCTGGAGATCAGCGCGAATGGCAAGGAGTTCCACATGGGCAGCGCGGTTTCGTGGACCTACGGAACACCACGTTCACAGCACCACGAGAGCCTCTACAACCTGGGCTACAACCACGACAGCCACCAGAGCAGCCATCAGATCAGCCACCAGATTCAGTACCTCCAGCAGCAGTTCAGGAGCAAGACATGGACGGAGTTCAAAGTCGTGATGCTGACGTGGCTGGACAGCCTCCTGCACAACGGCGACGAGTGGAAGCTGAATGGCCTGAAGGATCGTGGAGTATCCCAGAGTCGTGGGCTATGATCATCGGCTCACAGGCTCGTGGACCATACGATGCCATCTTAGCGACCAGGATTGCACGATGTACGACAACACCAGTACCCGAGAATGAAATCATTCCTCGAGACAGGTTGCTACGACGACGGATCTTCAACTACAACACGAAGGTGATGATGGAAGACCTGGCGCGCAACAACCTGGACGTGCCGTTCGACGTGCCTTTGGTACGCGATATGGACATGCTCGACGTCGTGGTGGAGTACACGTACCGGACCGAGAATGACCCATCGGGCGGACGGGCTCCTGGAGGTTTTCCAGAAGGTGCCGAACCTCAAGGACCTCCTCAGTCGTTCGGACCAGACAACCCGGCTACGGCCAGGGCCGATCCTCCAGCAGCGAGCAGCGCACCCACCAGCAGTACGCCTGCAGGTCCTACGGCAGATTCTGATGGAGACAGTGCTCGACAACGACAGCGAGCCAGACAACAAGCACATCGTGAGGAGGGCGAACAACGGCGTACTAAGCTCAAGCGCAAGACGCCGGCATCTCAGACCATCTACCAGAATCGGGCCCACATTGGCCGCAATACTGTGACGACGGCGAATGACAAGAGGGTGCGCACAGCCTATGCGACCAACCAGGTGATGTGCGAGTCGTTTGCAGCCGAACGAGCCGACCGGGCAACCAAGGGCGAGATGGACATTAAGGAGGTGCTGAAGCGCAGCGACAATTACACGAAGGAGCGCACTGAGAAGTGTCTCAATGCCCTCATCAAGGAGTGGAGTACTTGGACAAAGTACGACGCGGTGACGGTCATCACACCGACGATGGCCAAGAAGATCGACAAGTCGCTGCAGATCGAGAGCCGTGCAGTTTGGACAAACAAAGGCAGCGACGACAATGCCAACTTCCAGCCTAAGTGCCGCATCGTGGGCAAGGGCTTCCAAGAGAAATACGACGAGAAGCTACGCCGAGACTCACCGACATGCTCACCATTCATGCAGAACCTTCTCTGCAGCATCGCGGCGTGTAAGCGGTTCTCGTGCTTCACAGGTGACGCCACAGGGGCGTTCCTGCAGGGCGTCAAGATCGAGAGGGAGTTGTACTTCAAACTGCCCAAGAACATGCCTGGCATGAGCATTCCAGGGCTAGAAGACGGGAGCTTGCTCAAGCTCAACAAGAGCATCTACGGTACCAACGACGCGGCGAGGGCGTGGTACAAGCGGATTGTCCAGATCCTCAAGCAGATCGGCTTCGAGCAGCTGCAGTTCGAGACCGCAGCCTTCAAGCTCATGCACAATGGGCAGCTGGTGGGGCTTCTCTGCCTGCACGTCGACGACATGCTCATGGCTTTCGACATGGAGAAGAACCGAGAGTTCTGCGAGCAGGTCATCAAGCAGATGAAGGAGCAGGTCGAGTTCGGCGACTGGCACGAACTGCAGGGCCTACCTGAGGGAGCTACCTTCACAGGCCGGCGCTTCAAGCAGGACGAGGATTACGTCATCACGATCGACATGGACGAGTACATCGACGGGATGACGGACTACCGCATGCCCCGGGAGAGGGCGAAGCAGGAGAAGGAGCTTCTCACCGCAGCCGAGCACCGCGCACTACGTGGTATGAACGGTCAAGTTCAGTGGGTGGTGCGGTTGCTGCTTCACAAGTACAGTTTCGAGGCATCGAGGCTCGCGGGCCAGATGTCTAAGCCGACGGTGCAGGACATGAAGGACATGAATAGCCTTGTGCGTTCTATCCGACGAGAGGGGAAGACGCAGATGATCTTCCGTGGTGGTTTCGACTTCGAGACCTCCGTTATTATCGCATCGCACGACGCATCCTTCGACAACATGCCGAACCACAAGAGCCAGCGCGGGTTTTACATCATGGTGGGAGATGGCGCTATGACAGATGACCACACCAAGCTTTATCCATGTATGTTACTGGCTTGGTCAAGTGGACGCATTGGACGTGCTGTGCGGAGTACCCTTTCGGCGGAGGCCTACAGTTGTTCTGAGGCTCAGGATGTCACGTTCTGGACACGTGCTGTATGCGCCGACATCTTCTCAGCCAACAAGCTAGGTCATGAGTACCGTCAGGCAGCCGAAGAGTGGAAAGGTGTTTTGGTCACGGACTGCCGTTCTCTGTGGGACTGTGTGGTCAAGGAGCGTGTTCACTTGTCAGATCGACGTCTCTCGCTGGAAGCAGCGATCATCAGACAGGAGTGCCAGCATGGTGGCATTAAGTGGGTGCGATCTGAGCAGCAGCTAGCCGACGGACTCACGAAGAAGATGGACACACCCTACCAGGACCGAGTTTTTCACGAGAACTTGTGGACGTTTGGACCGGACCCCCGAGCCCCTTCACTCAGGAAGCGGAAGCTGACAGATCCGTGGGACGAGATCCAGCGGGCACAGCGAGTTGAGGTTCAAGAGGACGCTGACTACCTGAATGCGAACTACGCCAAGCCAAAGGACCACAGCGCGGACGACGACATATCGAGGATTGACGTACATGAAGTGGTCTACCAGGCTGAAGTGAGTACAGCTATTTCGACCAAGTTTTCTCGATTTGCGCGTGCAGCTCTGTTTTCCAGCGTTTTGGCAAGCAGCTCTTCATCGGGAACGACATTACCTCAACTAGCAGCAGCTACCGCAGCGGTGGCAACTACGGACCCAGTGATCGGCCAACAAGTTTCAACATATGTTTTAGCCGAGCCTTTCGATCAGTGGTCTCAGTTTGTGCTATCACCGGTAGGGACTTTTGCAGCAGGTATTTCAATTGGTGCAGCATTTATGGCTTTGATTTGTGTACTCTTGTTTATGATTTCGCAGCAGTTTAACAAACCTGAGTCTGGACCTACAGCCGTTGCGGTTTCACGTCCAGCCAGCTCACAGGAGATGGTTTCATATACAGTACCAAGCAGCGGACTGAAGCGACTACCGAGTATTGCTGCGCAAAAGTTAGACGACCTCACTGCCATGCACAGCTACAACCCACCGGACGTCAAGAAGAAGCTGGAGGCCATGCCGGTCTACGCTTTGCAGGGCATGCTGCGTGAGATGGCGTTGCCAGTTTCAGGAATCAAAGCGGATTTGGTGAAGCGGATTCTTGAGAATTTCAAGGTGGACTAAGAGGTTGTTCAAAACTCGTTTTTGCTTTGTAGATGCAGACGGCGGCGCATATTTTTTTTTGCGTGAGGTTATTCACGTATGCTGTTTTTTTGTATCTAAGATTGGCGGTGTTTGACTGCTGATCTCCAGTTTCGAAGCTGCAGATTTTATATTCCGTGCGAAGATGAGCGAGTTTATGCCCCAGCCGAAACGCAGTAGCTCAGCAGTTTAGAGACTGGTACCCCGACCGGGGTAAGTGGAGCTTTTAAAACAGGATAACATAACATGTTATGTTTCCGCGGCCGTTTGCTATCGAACGATATCAGGGGATCCCTTTTCGAGCCAGCAGCGATAACAAGTTATCAGATGTGTCCTAGTCACAGACTGGGGTTTCCCTGATTTCACAAGCTGTGTGTGTGCGAGGCGGACAGCCTCATTTCATAAGGATCGACCGAGCGGATCTTGCAGCTCGTGGCTAAAAGCAGCTCGACATCATTATCATTGACACTTGGGGCCTCTTGGGGGCCTCTTGGGGGCCTCTTGGAGGCCTCTTGGGAGGCTCCTGGGGGCCTCTTGGGGCCATCTTGGCGCCTCTTGCGACATCCTCAGAAGCGCAAAGAAGCGCTGCCCCCTGAAAAGGACAAAATGAGCCCCAAACCCTCGTAAAATCAATGATTTTGCTATGAAGGAAGATGAGCGCGGCCCCCTCGGGAGGCCAACATGGGGCCAAAACCATCGTAAAAACAATGATTTTGGCTTAACAGAAGAGGAGGGTACTACAAGAGGGTCCCCCCGTCGGAGCCAGAATCCTCGTGAGGGTCGTCGTTTTTTGGCCCTCCCAGGCGTCGAAAAAGACCACCCTGACGACCCGCGGGCTCCGCTCTCCAGGTCCAGGGGGAGGGGGTAGGGGGAGGAGTAAACCCCTCCCCGAAGGGGAAGAAGGGGGTTGGGGGGTTGAGAACAGAGAAAGCTCGCTAAACCACTCACGCCCAAAGGGCTGGTGGGACTACGCCCTTGGCCCCCGGTTTACAAGAGCAGCGGCTCCCGCCGAATATTTTCTCACAGCTCGCGCTCTCGCGCAGGACTTCCACACACTTTATGCAGGAATCGCGTTGCCGCGTGGTGCTTCCACGCAATTGATTCAGACGCCGCACCCTCGACGCTCAGGAATCGCTCTCTTTCTGTTGCTTTTTATAGCGATTTACTTGGCAATCGCGCTATCGCTCCAACTTTCCTTGCGATTCATGCAGGACGCACGCTTCAGCAACCCGCCTGCTCGTCATGGCCGCCTGGGCCTGCCTTCCTGGTCCGCCTATTAGGGTCTGGCCGCCCGATCAGTCCGTCTGGTTCTGCCATGAGCTTTCTGCTTCTAGCCCCCATCCTGCTAATTTCTCTCGTGCTCCATCCTTCTCCCTACCTCTTCCATCCGTTTTCTCTGCCCATTTTCAGGGGGCTCACCAACTACACGTGGCAGGCAAGGGCGATGTACCCCCAAGGGGGTACGATCGAAGACGAAGAGGGCAGGTATCGAGGGTTTGGGATATACATGTTGAACGGCACGCGAGCAGGTAAGAGCGAACAGTCTTATAATGATTGTCTGTTGTTGTTTTTGTTACTTTTGCTGTTGTCGTTGTTGTATGTTCGCTCTGAGAACTAATTGTTGCTGATGCCCCCCTTCGGTGCCTATTCTGTTTTCCCACTGCAAATGCCCCGCCCGGGGTCTTACAAGGGGAAGTCTCGTGCTTCAAGTTGGGTTGTTGCTCCCCGAACTACAACAAGAACGGCTCCCGCCTGATACCTTCTCACATTTTATTTCAAAATCGCGCTCTAGCGCAGGACCTCCTCATAGTTTATCAAATGGTCGCGCTCTCTCGTGGTACTTCCTCGCAAGGTTTTCAGATGCCGCGCCCCCGACGCTCAGGATTCACGCTCTCACGCTGGATTCCCACACGATTTATTTGGAAATCGCGCTATCGCTCGAATTTTCCTTGCGAATCATGTTGGATTGACGCCTCAGCGACCCGCCCGCTCGACATGGCCGTTTGGGCCCGCCCGCCCGGCTTGCCTATTAGGGTCCGCCCGCCCGACCCGCCCTTCGGATTCTGCTGTTTGTACTCCTGTACCCCCCCCCTCCTGAAAATGCCTGCCGTGCTCTATCCTTCTCCCCCCCCCTTGTCTCTTCCCTCCGCCCTGCCTTCCCCCTTTCCCAGGTTGCGCCGACTACGCGTGTCATGCAGGATAGGGAAGATATCCCCTCAAGGGGAGTGCGATCGAAGACGAAGAGGGCGGGTATCGAAGGTTTGGGATATTCGTGTTGAAGTGCACGCGCGCATATAACAGCAAGCAGTCTTACATCAATTGTTGTTGCTGTTGTTGCTGTTGTGGTTGTTATTGTTTGTTTGTGTTTGTGTTTGTTGTTGCCTTGTCATAATTGATGGTGTTGTTGTTGTTGTTGAACATTATTAATTCTAAAGAATAATTATTGTTGGGGCCCCTGGTGCACGGCCCCCCTGCGCCGCCTAGGCCGCAGCTACATTTTCATCATTTTCGTGAGGAAGCCTCAGGTAATTCGATGTGATCAAGATCCGGTTGTTTTGTTCCCCCCCGCTTTCCCTTGCAAAAAACACTATAAAATGACATTTCTTGTTCTAATATAATCAAATTTCAAGAATCCCTTGCAAAAAATAAGGTAAAGTGGACATTCGCGCGCGCAAGACGAAATCCTTCCAAAAGCTTAGTGTTCGGAGCGATTTTAACATAAAAACATCAAAAAACCAATGGTTTTTCAACAAAAAAATGTCAAAATCTCATCCCGCGCGCTCTTGCGGATTCGTAGGAAACCCAACACTTTTTAAACATTTCTGTCAAACGGGCTTTTGCGAGCAACTTTTTTTCGAACTTCTGCGACAACGGTTGCGCACCTGCCAGGGCCATCATCCCTGTCAAATAATACCATGCGGGACACATTCGTTTTTTCTTCGCGCGCGCACGCCGTCGTCGTCGGCCGCGGGGCCCTGAATAGTAGCCACGGTCGTCCGCATGCCACGAAGTGAAGTGTCCGAACGTCATAGGGCGGGAAGCTGGGTGTGGGTGGTGGCGAAGAGTCGTTTGGAAATTTGGTAGAGCTTGAACCGGCCCCCCCACAAAGTGGGGGTATTGCCCGCCTCCTATGAAAACCCTGGCACTGGTGAGAACGGAGTGTCCCCAGTCTTAAATGATTGTTGTTGTTGTTGTTGTTGTTGTGGTTGTTGTTGTCGTCGGTGTTGTTGTTGTTGCTGCTGCTGTTGCTGAATTTTCATTTCTGAAGAATAATTATGGTTGAGCCCCCGCCCGCCCGGTGCACATTGTATTTTTTCGATTGAAGTGCCCCTTCCCGTGCTCGCAACTTGTTTTTTACAAGGGAAGGTCTTGAAGGTCAAACTGTGTCGTTGGCGCGCGGTTTGCAACAACAGCGGCTCCCGCTTTATATTTACATACAATTTAGCCAGGACCCCCGCTCCCGCCCGAGACTTCCTTGCATTTTATTTATTGGGAACTTCCTTACAATTTATTCAAGAATCGCTTTCTCGGTGCTCTGGAGTCGCGCTCCCGCTGGAGAGTTGCATGCGATTTACTCAAGAATGGCGCCCTTGCGTTGGAACTTCCCGCAATTGACTCAAGCGCCGCGCTCCCGACACTCAGGCACCCAGGAGTCGCGCTCACGCTTAGGACTCCCTCACAGATTACTTAGGAATCGGGATCTTGCTGCCCTTCGTGGCCCCGTTGCAGCCCCTCGTGGCCTCCTCGCTGCCCTTCGCGGCCCCGTTGCAGCCCTTCGTGGCCCCCTCGCTTTGTTTCGTGGCCCCGTTGCAGCCCTTCGTGGCCTCCTCGCTGCCCTTCGTGGCCCCGTTGCAGCCCTTCGTGGCCTCCTCGCTGCCCTTCGTGGCCCCGTTGCAGCCCTTCGTGGCCCCCTCGCTGCCCTTCGCGGCTACGTTGCAGCCCCTCGTGGCCTCCTCGCTTTGTTTCGTTGCCCCGTTGCAGCCCTTCGTGGCCCCCTCGCTTTGTTTCGTGGCCCCGTTGTAGCCCTTCGTGGCCCCCTCGCTTTGTTTCGTGGCCCCGTTGCAGCCCTTCGTGGCCCCCTCGCTGCCCTTCGTGGCCCCGTTGCAGCGGGCCCCGTCCTTGCCTTCCGCGGGCCAATATACGTCTGCCCTTCGTGGCCCCCGCTCCTTCGCGCCCGTCGTGGCCCCATACGCATTCCCTTCGTGTCCCCGCTGTCGCCCTTCGTGGCCTACTTCGTGCCCTTCGTGGCCCTGCTGTCGTTCTCGCTCTCGCTCTCGCTTTCGCTCGTCGACGTCGTCGTCATCGTCGTCGTCGTCGTCGTCGTGGTCGGTCCCCTGTCCCTCCCTCTTGGGGTCGGGTTGCCGCCGATCAGCGCTGCCGCTGGCCAGGCCGACGGTCCGCGGCCGCCCTCCGCCGCTTGCTGGGGCCCGGCCTGCAGAGAAGAAAGGTATACCCCCCAAAAGGGGTACGATCGAAGACGAAGAGGGCGGGTATCGAGGGTTTGGGAAATACGCTTTAACGGACACTCGAGCAGATAAGAGCGAACAGTCTTAAACTGATTGTTGTTGTTGTTGTTGCTGCTGTCGTCGTCGTCGCTGTTGCCTTTGCTGATGCAATTGTTGTTGTTACTGCTGTTGCCATTGTTGAACCTTAGTTATTAAACCTTTCTTATGGCTGGATATCCTGAGTGCGCTTTCGCGCTCTCGCTCAGGCGCCGGCTGCATTTCCTTTGAAAATTTGGCTCGCCCTCAGGCGTTTCGGGGGTCCGCCAAAACCTGCCCTCTTTTCTCACTCGGGGCCGGGGCTCTTGCTCGCCACCCGAAGCCACCTTTCCACCAACCTCGGCGCTCCCACTCGATACTTCCTTCCTATTCACCTCAGGACCGGCGCTCCCGCCTCAGGACCCCCGAGAAACAATGACGCTCCCGCTCGATACTTCCAGCGTTTTTTTTCCAAGGCTCCCAGGAGGCCCTCAGGCTTCTCTAGTCCCGTTTGAATTTTGATCCCTAAGCGAGTGTTATTGCTGGACACCCTGAATGTGCTTTCGCGCTCTCGCGCCTGCTCCGCGCGACCTCGCTCTCGCTTGTGTCCTGGGGCGTGGCGTCGCCGCCGCCGCCGCCGCCGCCGCCGCCGCCGTCGTCGTCGTTGTCGTCGTCGTCGTCGTCGTCGTCGTCGTCGTAGTCGTCGTCGTCGTCGTCGTCGTCGTCGTCGTCGTCGTCGTCGTCGTCGTCATTGTCGTCGCTTAACAATTATCAGTGTTGGACATCCTGAATGGGCTGTCGCACCTGCTTTGCGCGACCTCGCTCTCGCTAGTGTCCTGGGGCGTGGCGTCGCCGCCGCCGCCGCCGCCGCCGCCGTCGTCGTCGCCGCCGTCGTCGTCGTTGTCGTCGTCGTCGTCGTCGTCGTGCTGGAGGCCGTCGGGGGCCTACGTGATCTCCTGGAGACGCCTGGGGCCACGGATTTTTTTATAGGAGGAGTGCGGGGAGGAGGAGGAGGAGGAGGAGGAGGAGGAGGAGGAGGAGGAGGAGGAGGAGGAGTAGGAGGAAGACGACGACGACGGCGGCGGCGGCGGCGTCGACGACGACGACGAGCCCAGGCGCCATTCGAGACTAGCCGACGCAAAAGGGGTCGAAAGCCTAGGGGCCTAAGCTCTGGAGTTTCTCTCAGCGGCTCTGGGGGCTCTCCGCGGGGTTTTCCCAGAGGTTGTGAAGTCTCTCCCTTTACTTGTAGGCCACTCAGGCGTCGTCACACCTAGAAGCAAGGCTTGGGCATGGGGGTTGCGAAGGCGATGTGCCATCTGGGCTGGCGCTGTTGTCAAGACCTCCTCGGGCGGGATATCGGGGAGAGGGAATATCAGACGCGCGTGTGCAAGAACAACTCCCCCATGAAGGGGGGGCTATCATGATGGATGCATGCTGCTAATGGAAGCGTAGGGCATACGGGTGAAATGATTGTTGTTGTTGCTGCTGCTGCTGTTGGCTGTTGCTGTTGTTGTTGCTGCGGTTGCTTGTATTGTTGTTGGTGTTATTGCTGTAGTATCAGTAGTAGTAGTAGTAGTAGTAGTAGTACTAGTACTAGTACTAGTACTAGTACTAGTAGTAGTAGTGGTAGTAATACGAGTAGTTCTAGTAGTCGTAGTAGTAAGTAGCAGTAGTAGTCGCAGTCACAGTAGTGATAGTAGTAGTAGTAGTAGTAGTAGTAGTAGTAGTCGTAGTAGTAGTCGTAGCAGTAGTAGTAAGTAGTAGTAGTAGTAAGTAGTAGTAGTAGTAGTAGTAGTAGTATAAGTAGTAGTTAGTAGCAGTAGTAGTAGTAGTAGTAGTAGTAGTAGTAGTAGTAGTAGTAGTAGTAGCAGTAGTAGTAGTAGTAGTAGTAGTAGTAGTAGTAGTGGTGGTGGTGGTGGCGGTGGTGGTAGTAGTAGTAGTACTAGTGGTAGTCATACGAGTAGTTCTAGTAATCGTAATAGTAAGTAGCAGTAGTAGTCGCAGTCAAAGTAGTGATAGTGGTAGTAGTAGTAGTAGTAGTAGTAGTAGCAGTTGTAGTAGTAGTAGTAGCAGTAGTAGTA
>CAUYUJ010000133.1:55000-90000 GCA_963575745.1 Prorocentrum cordatum | reverse complement strand
AGGAGGGGAAAACATACCGACACAATGAATCGTCGACTCCCAGGAAAATATGGGAATGGGAAGATATGGGCAGTGAGAGGGAAGACGAACATCCAGAAACTATTGGGATATATGGGGGATGAAATACAACCCTCAGGAGTTGGGGTGATGTTGGGGTCCCTTGGGAGCGCCGCCGTTCGGTTCCGTAGGTGTGCGGCTCAAGCGGCGTTTGCTGTTGCTTCGTTTCGCCCGCACGGCGAAGGGCCTGGGGGGAGGTTTTGAGCATCCACGGAACGGCGTCGCCCCCAAGCCTTTGGCTCGCCATGTTCACAGCTGCCGCCGTCCAACTGGCCCCCCTTGTGGGGCAGTGCTTCCGACATCAGGTGGCCCACCCCGTCGGGTCGGACGGCCCGATCTTCGAGGTCCTGCGGGGACAGCTGTCGGACATGATGAAGGTACAGCGAATGGAGACGAGTACCTCGGAGCAGTCGAAAAATATCTAGCTTGGTGGTTGGGCGATGGCCCGGAGCACCGTGGCCCGACATGCAGGTATTGCGCGCGGCAGACCCGCGCATGTTGATGACATCGCAGCCGGCCGACTACCACATGGAGATGTCGCCGGAAAGCGACTCTGGCACCCTACGCGCTGTGGCTCGAGCTACTCTCGCTCAGGCTGTTGCGCCTGCGGCGGACAAGTCTGCTGTGGGAGAAGGATTCCCCCTGCCTGCTCCGCGCAGTCGGCCCTTGGCGACCAGTGGAGAGTTCGCTGTCGTGAAGGTTGGAGCGGACGGCGAGGACGTTGGCGAGGCTTTCGAGGAGCTGGAGCGTGAGTTGCAGGCGCTGGAGGGCAGGGCCGAGACGTGCGACCCGGGGGCAAAGGACGGCTTCCATCCGCGCCTTGGCATGCTGGAGGCGCGGAGCCCTTGGGGCCGCGGCCGCCAGCGCCGCCGTTGAGCCGGCCAACAAGGCTGCTGGCAGGAAGAAACTGCAGCAGGGCGAACTGATTCAGTGTCGTCTCGCGAGTGCAGATCCGAGTCAGGTTGCGGAGGGTTGTGGGTCAGCTGGACCTGCTGCTGCCTCCTCAGGCGAGGGGGCGGTCTTGCGCGTGTCGGCGGGCTGTTGTCGCAAGAAGGACAGCGTGGACCCCCTCGAGAGCGACGCCCATCGCTGCTCGCCGCCTCACCTACAAGAGGATCACGCGGAAGAGTCCCTGCCTCCTCGCCGAGAAGGAGGTGGCGAGTATGGTTCAGTATTTTGACATCGACGAGGACGGGGATCCTGGACATGCGCGAGCGGTGGCCAAGAAATTCCTGTTGCGTGTCTTGCGGCCTTCTCGTGCGATCAGGGTGCTCGGCAAGGGCAGGTACAGGGTGCTGCGGAAGCTGTGTGGGTGGGCCTTCCTCATCGTCAAAGGTCAACCCATGCCCTCCTTGGACTACATCGGTTGCAAGAGCGGGGATGTGCAGAGGTCGATCCGTGCTGGTCGCTTGAGGACGGCGAATTTGTTCGAGTTGACCCCTCCCGACAGCGGCGGCCTCAGCGTGTCGTTTGTGGGCGAGGAGGTGGTCATGGGCATAGCGGCGGCGGAAATGAAGATGGCTCAGCTGCTGGGCCGCATGGGGTCTCGCGGCTACGACGTCTACCGGGATGGAGGCGCGGGCTCGCCTGCCCGTCCTGGGCGACAGAGGCGCGGCGATGGCGCGGCCCCAGAGCCTTGCCGACCACGGATGTCGGCACGCCAGCTGATGCGGCGGCGCTTCGAGAGCGGCCTGGGCAGCGACTCCCTGCAGGACGCCGGCCGGCTGCCCGTCGGGCAGCCGGGGGGGTGTCCTGCCCGCGCTGACAGACTGCCAGGGCCCCCTAGCGATGGACGGTTTGACCCTGCCAGCGTGGACATCGGATCGAGCGGTCGCGCCTCGGGCCGAGGGGGGGCCGACGAATCAGCTGAAGGAGAGGGTCGTGCGAGAGTTCTTCGAGGGTCTCGCTGGCCTGAAGAGCGCGCCTCGACACGGCGGCCCCGCGCAGCGGATCGACCGACCGGCGGACTGAGCGGAGGGGCGGCGGCTGTCGGCGATGTACAGGCCCCGCCTGGGAGGGGCCAGAGGTGGGCTGGCGCCGCTTCCCGCCTGCGCCGAACCCGCAGCGGCAGGATGGCGAAGATGGAGATCGGCTTCGGGGCCCTCGCTCACGCGAGAAAGTCCCCGAGCACGAGTGGAGGTTTAGTGGGGCTGTTCCCCAGAGGCGACGCGCCACAATCGCTGGAGGCTGGTGTGGGACGAGACGTGCTATCACTGCCAGTGAGGGAGCCGGCACCTTCATTAGCCTGGGGACGTAATATGATCGCGAAGGGTATACTGAGTGGCGAGGGCCCTCCCTGTCGATTGGGCGTCGAGGACAGATTTCCAGAGACTGGAGGCCCAGGACATGAGGATCCAGGTTTGGATTTTCTGCAACATGGCGGGTCTCGGCAACCTCTATCTCGGCCACCTGGGCGTGGACTGCGGGGGGGCTGCAGGGGCCTGCTCGCAGGCCCAGCCCGCTAGCCTGCGTATGATCGGTGAGACGGTCGAGAGGCGCGTCTGGAGCTCGCGGGAGGAGGTCGAGATGCCTTATTGGCCGCAGGAGAGGACGAAGAGCAGGGCCAGCTGCAACCTGGGGACTGCCAAGCTTCGCTGCTCAACTTCAAGGAGCCGGAGCCGGGTCTATCCAAGGTGGAGGATATTGGCTGCTTGGATGTCCTCGTGTATGTCGGAGCCGACCTGAGAGTGCTGTTGACTAAGCCAGGGCTCCCCGTGCTGCCCGAGGCAGAGTGGCCGACTACTCCTCAGAGGGTGAAGGTCAATGTCGAGCGCCTCAAGGACTGGCGGTTCATTGCCGCGAAGCTGATGGAGCTGGGTCTGTGAAGAGCAGTGGCGCTGAGCGTTTTCTCCAAGCTCAGTGCAGGCGTTTGACCCGCGGGCTCCTCGAAGTCATTAGGAATGGCAGTCCAGGCCCAGGGGTTGCGAGGGTGGCGAGGTTGATTTCGTGCATGGTGCCCACTCGCGCTTACCTGTGCCCGCTGGTCGGCGATTCGGCTACCCTAGTCGCCTCGCCTACTTGGGCCAGCACGTCGCCGCAGCCCAACGAGCTGCTGCTCGGGAGCGGGGGCGACCAGAAGGATGCCTTTCTCATGTGCAGGTTCCCTGGGCCTTGGCTGGACTACATGGCGGCGCGCGCGCCGGGCCGTGGTTATCATTGGGATTAACGCATGGAAGGCATGGCTTGCGATGGCGGTGCTGACCAAGGGCCGGGCATGCAGGGTGCCCGTTTTTCCGAGGCTGTGAGTGGAGAAGGGGCCGCCTTGTTCCTGAGGCGGTGGCGGGCCCCTTCGCGAGCAACGGCGTCTGCGCCTGGTGGGGTGCCTGTGATGGCGGTTTCGACACTGGGGAGGTGCTCGACGGGGGGGCCGCGCTACCTCTGGTCGTCACCCCAGGCCGCCTCCAGGAACGGATGAGGAAATGCTACGCGATGAAATGCATCCCCATCGGCGTCGACGAGGCTAGCCAGCGGCTGGTCCTCGTCACTCGCATGCGCGTGGAGGTCGATGGAGCTGCAGGCTGGGCGGCAAACAACCGAGTGAGGAACGCGCCGCTGTATGGCCTCGCCCTGAGGCTCCTGGCGCGCGACCGGCCCTGGGGATCTTCTTGGGCCGTTGCGCACAAGCGGTGGAGTACAGGCGGCCCCTCTTTGGAATCTTCAATGTTGTCTGGGAGCTGGCCGCCTCAGGATGCGCCGAGCTGCCGAAGGATAGCGTTAGTGGGCGGGTGCGCGCTCGCTTGCCGCTGCCTTTGGCTTCGACAAACCGCCGGCAACGTCTCGTTCTCGGATGTCAGTGAGGAGGGGCCGCGCGTGCTGCTGGTCAGCCTGTTTGACGGGATAGGCGGCCCGGTGGTCTCTCTGGTGCGTGCAGGGGTCACCGTCGACGGCTGCGTGAGCAGTGGGGTTGACAAGGAGCTAGACGCGTGCTACGATCGCGCTGGCCCCTCATTTATCGATCTGAAACCAATGGAAGAGATCCCGGTGGAGCAGCTTGAGGCCTTGACCTTGTTCCAGGGTCGCATCGAAGCTTCGACTGTCGCTGGAGGCAGCACTTGCCGCGAGGTCAGCGTAATCAACGCAGATCGGCGCGGGGCTCGCAGCGATCGGAGGGGCCCAGTCGCGCGCGTTCCCGAGATAGGGCGCGCGTTGACCCAGGCGACGCAAGTGCCCGCGCACTGGATCTGGGAAAATGTTGTCTCCATGAGCGCTGAGCCCTTCCAGAGGCTCAATCGAATCCTCCAGCAGGTGCCCCTTAGTATATGCAGCTCCCTGTCTGCCGAGAACCGTCGGCCGCGCCTCTGGCGGCGCTCGCGGCGGAAGGCAATCCTCAAGGCCCCGCGGATGCAGGGGGGGGAGGGGCGCGCAACGCTACGACCTCATCAAGTCCATTCAGGCCCCCATGGCCTCGGCGACTTCTCGGGTGTCTGCGGGCTGCTCGCGAGCCACGTCAGAAGGGCCAGCGCGCGCTGCTCTACTTCGACGACAGGAGAAGAGGGCCCCCTACAAGCATGCGGGCCTGGGCTCTGCTAGCTCAGAGGCTATTCGGAGGTGGTCCCAATGTCGACATGCATATCCCCCCTATCCGCATGAGCTCCTGGACATGATTACGGGCCCAGCGGAGAGCCAAGACTTTTGCGGGCCACAGTGAGAGAGGCCCCGAGGGGCTTCCCCAGGTATTGCACCCTTTCGGTCGCCAGTTCGGGCTCTAGCCGCGCCGCCGTTGAGTCCGGGCGCTGCAGCCTCGTTGGGAACGCTGTCGCCTGCGGCGCGGTGAGCTTGCTTTCCCAGGCGCTCAGGCGCGAGCGTGGCGGGGCTGCGCGCGAAGCCGATCTGCGGCGGACCACGCTGAGCTCGAAGGTGGGGGACCGGCTGGGGACGTGAAGTCCTCAAAGGACCCCGTCCGTGAGTCCGCGCTGGGCCAAGAGTTCGTGCAGATTTTCTGTACTATCGCCGAGAAGTCTGGGAGCAGCTTCCGCCTCGACGTCGGCGTGCCCTCTCTTGCAGAAGGCTTGGCCTCGCGTTTCGTTCGACCCAGTGCTTTGGGGGTCGCGTCCAACCCTGTTCCCCCCCTGGCCCAAGACAGCTCGGGGCCCGCATATCAACGCGCTGGAGCTGTAGGCGGTCAGCGCCTCGCTGCAACGCCGTGCTCGGGCCGCGACCTTCAGGGGCGTCGAGGCCCTTCATCTGGCCGGCTCTCGCGTCGCGGCCTCGGCCCTTACGAGACGGCGTATATTTTCTGGGGAGTTGCGCGGCCTGGCCGAGCAGTGCGCTGCCATTGTTGCGAGCCTGGATTTGTGCGTGGGCATCGGACGCATCGACGCCAAGCTGAACCCGAGTGACTATCCTTCTCGTGATATGTTTTGCGAGACCCGTAGCTCATTGGGCCCGCTGGCTAACGGTGCGTGCGCTGGTCTGGGCGTGTATGTGCTTGGTGAAGAGCGCATGATGTTCGTCTAGTATCCTTGCATGAGGCCGACCTTAACTCAATGAGTACCTAGGCCTGCTGACAGGGCTGGGGACTCTGTACTCGGTGGTCAATACTTGTATTGCGCTGCATTTGTTCATGCCACCTCTGAGGGCACACCTGCAGCACAGTTGGGGCCTGATCAGGACCTGGGAGACGCGATGCACGCCGTGCCGGGCTACTCCTGCGCCGCAACAGATAAACCTGGCCATGGCAGCTGCCAGTGGACCCTTGCTACAGTTTTTTGGGTCGGGTTCGACACTTTCATGCAGACTGGCGAGCTGCTGGCGCTGCGTCGACAGCAGGTGCTTTTAACAGAGGACAAAACCATCATCCATATCGAAGCGTCGAATATGAGTCTCAGAGCGAGCTTCTCAGAATTTGTTGTCCACTGAAAAGACCGTCTAAGGTCTGGAAAGCTCGACGTCTGGCTCATGATCCAGAGGACTTGACATGTGAGATGAGTGCGCCCCAAGCAAGGATTATACAGCCTTGCTGTTGTGCTTGTTTGAGCTACTAAAGTTTCACGATGTGTAGCCTCCGCGCAGGTGGGCCGAGCGCTCATTTCACTCAGCATAAGAATGTGGAATATATTTTTCAGCAGGGCAGCTGGAGTGGCACAAAGATAGCGGGAATGTCTTTTGCAAACGGTGGCTGATACCGTTGCCTTCTCGCTTTTGCCAAGCTCCCCAAATAGTCAGTTCTGACGCTGCCCTGCGTAGGCACAGTGTGAAGCGTTGTGAGATTTACAGTAGAAGTGCCGGCAAGCCATGAAAGGGAAACGTGGAATGTTCTCTGGTTGGCCCTGGAGGGTTTTTCCCGCTTAAAGACGGGCCCTGGTGTGTGCGGTATCCCCGCCGTAACGGGTAACCCGCTCGGGTCACCCGTTGCGCTGCGAGCTGCTAGCCTCCCTGGTGCCAGCACGGATGGCGGGTGAGGAGCCCGTCCGTCCGACGCTGGTGGGGGGGGAGGTCAGAGTCTCGCAGGTGGGGGCTCTTGCCAGGCCCCTGCGGCCGTCGCCATCGAGTTGGCGTGAGCCTCATTTTCCAAACTTGTGGCGGCGCGTTGCCAAAAAGAGGCCTCCCGAAACATGAAATACAAACCTCCGGAGTTGGCGTGATGTTTGGGTCCCTTGGGAGCGCCGCCGTTCGGTTCCGTAGGTGTGCGGCTCAAGCGGCCCTCCATCCGACCCCTGGCTGCCACCTTGTAGGTCAGGCTCTCTGGTTGGCCCTGGAGGGCTTTTCCCGCTTAAAGACGGGCCCTGGGCGGCCCTGGTGTGTGCGGTGTCCCCGCCGTAACGGGTGACCCTCTCGGGTCACCCGTTGCGCTGCGAGCTGCTAGCCTCCCTGGTGCCAGCACGGACGGCGGGTGAGGAGCCCGTCCGTCCGACGCTAGTGCGGGGGGAGGTCAAAGTCTCGCAGGTGGGGCTCTTGCCAGGCCCCTGGGGCCGTCACCATCGAGTTGGTTTGAGCTTCACTTTCCAAACCTGAGGCGGCGCGTTGCCAAAAAGAGGCCTCCCCAAACATCCTGTCATTTGTGTGTACTTTCTTTTTGGTGTGTGTGTGTGTGTGTGTCCTACGGCCCCTTGAGTTCCATGTGGCAGCACGATGGCTGTACAGGTTTCTGCCTTCTCGGGTCTCGCTGGAGGCTTCTTTGGGGGTCCTTTTGGGCATCCCTCGGGGCCTCTGACGTCACCTCGGGGGCATCTCGGAGCCTCTAGGGGATCGGCGGGCTTTCCTGGGCTAGCCTTAAGTCGGGCCCGTCCCTCTACAGGGGGAATATTCAAACATAGTAAAAACAATAGTCTGGGGACGATTTTTTACTATTTTTAATATTTTAGGGGCATTTTTGAGCATTCTTTATTTTCGCCCAAAATCCGCCTGTAGGGGGACGTGCCCGACCTAAGGCTAGCAATCCGGCATCTTGCAGCGTTTTGGAACAGCCCTGGACCGTCATGGAGCCGTCTAGACCTCGAAAAGGGAGCCGGGACGCCACACAGGGGGGGTGGTGGTGCATCTCATGCTAGGGTGCGCGGCGGGGAGTCGAACTCCGAACCCGAGAAGCGCATCCCCAGTCCTGGAAATCGGTCGCTCGCGAACCCGAGAAACCGTTTCGCTCAAAACCGCGAAACCGTTTTGCCGCAGACGGGGCAGCTTGGAGAGCTACCGCCAGCGCCTTCCTGGGTTCGGCCCGGTCTCCTGGGTCGGGCGCCGCGCTTTCCGGGTACGGCATGTGTTTTTGTGTTCGTTGATTGCTTTTGGTGCGGCTTGCTGCCTTCGGACGAGTTCGCCGTGAGCGGCGAAGTGGGCGAAGTGCAGTCTCAAATCGTCTTAATCGTTTTTACTACATGGTTATCATTTGTAAGTCTCTCCAGATTTCTCTTCTCATCGTTCGCCTTCTCGTTGTACAGTTTCTCCCCTTTGCTCTTCATCGTCTGTGAACTCAGCTGCACCGTCTGCCACGCGTTCCACCTGGACGAGCGTTCCACCTGGACCACCGTGCCAACAAGGGGAAGCAGAAGTCCACCTGGACGAGCATCCATAGACAAGCGCGTTCCACTACTCGCAAAAGTGACTACTCGCAAATGGCCTGGATCCGCCGCGGGGGATTTTCGATCCATTACGTTGCGGAAGATATCTGTTTTTTCCGGACGTTTGTGAGCAGGCTCTTTGCGAGTAAACTCGCTAGTGGAACGCGCTCTTTTCTCCCCATTCTATTCTTCTCATTCGCTACCGTTTGTGAACTTTCAGCTGCACACGTCTGCCAGGCGCGCTCCTCCTCGCCCCCCACGCTCCTTCTCCGAGGGTGCTCACGGTTCGGCCGCTTCGGCCGCGGTTCGCATGCGGTGTTGTTCGGTCTGTTCGGTTCGGTTGGCTATCGTGTCGCTGCCGCGTCGCTACGCCCTTCTAGGCTGCCTCTTCGATCAGTCGATTTCGTTCGGTTTCGGTTTCGGTGTCGGCTCCAACGTCAAGGACGAGAGCCACTTGACACGCCCGACCGCTGCGCGCTCTCCACCCATCCCTCCCTTGCATTTCGTCCGGAACCAAGCTTTCGGAGGTCCGCGCGAATCTCTTGGATCGGCGCTGGGCCCCCCTCTCTGGCGCGCGGAGCGCCAGGGGCGGCGCCGGAAGCGCCGCCAGGGGGCTCCCGTGCCGATCCAAGAAGTCTGCGCAGACCTGCGAAGTTTCTGCTTCTTCGGTGACCACATGTGAGCCCTACCCCCCCCCCCCCGCGATTTCTATGGGGGGTGGGGGGTGGGGGTCCACCTCGTTCGGGAGCTCCCGAGCGGAACGAGCCCCCAGCCCCCTCAGAGCTCGTGGGGCGTGGGGGTGGGGTTCGCATGTGGTCACCTATTCATGCCAGTGCTTTCAGGGGCAGCGAAAAGTGGGTATCGGCGTAGGGGGGGATGCATCCACTTCCAATCGCCCATGGATCGCCGATAGGGGCCCGATAGCTCCGCCCCGCCCAGGAAGGTGCGGATTCATAATGCCCTTCCACCCCTGACGTTGCTGATGGGCCTGTTGTCCACCACCACCACCATAAGTTGGAGGGGGGAAGGTGGAGGACGAGGAGGAGAACGAGGAGGAGGAGGAGGAGGAGGAGGAGGAGGACCCCCTCCCCCTCCAGCTTCTGGTGGTGGTGGTGGAAAACGGGCCCCTCGGTTGCCCCTCCTGCTTGTTCCTCGAAGCCTCTCCCGGGTCACCCCGGGGAGGCGCGGAGGCCGAGGGCGCCTCGCGCGTCGCGGCTGCTCGGGTGGGAGAGCCGCCCCTCTCCAGGGGCGCGGCGCGGGGGCGCGAGGGCGCGAAGATCACCGCGCGTCGCGCGTCGCGGGGCGCGACGCGCGAAGTTGGGAAACTGTTCTTCCGTCGGCAGGAATGCGCGGGAGCCTTGTACAACTTCGTAATTGCACTCAAGTGCGCAGCGTCATGAGATGGCGCTGACTTAGCATCGATGAGAGTCGATTGGCGTCGGTTTGACGCTGATTAGTGTCAACTGGCGTCGACTAACGTCGGTTCGCAAGAGCCCGCAGGATGGTATGGGAGGCGCCCATGAGTTGCCGCAGAAAGTTCCCGCGGTAGGTTCGCGTCGTGTCGACGGGCGGCGACCCCGTCGCGGGCGTTCAACGTCAAGCGCCGCCGGCGACCTAGAATCGGTCGCTGTTGAATGATCTGACGTTTCAGTAAACCGCCGATCGTTCACGCTGGAACGATCACCGTGATGTCAGGAGCCATCGGTGGGGTCGGCACGACACGAACTTGCCGTGCGCTGTTTTGAAAAAGGGTCGGCGCCTGCGGCGGGCTTCTCGCCTACACAGCGTAGGCGCCCGCGGGCGGGGGCTTCTTTACACTTGACGCTCGAGACCGGCAGCCCCAGCAAGGCAGCCTTGGCGACCTCGCCCCTGCCCACCGGTCGTTGAACGCGGGTGTCTCTTCGTTCCCGGACCTCGATCTGCTTCAGGCGCCCTCCTGCTTCCGCCCACCAGCGCCGTTCCCTCCTCCTTCCTCTCGAGGGGGCGGGCGGGAACCCCGTCTCATTACTTCAGCGCCTTCGCCCCCGTGGCGCCGCCCGCGTGCGCCCCAGCCGCCCATGTCGGCACGCCCCTCGCGCGCTTCGCGGCCCCATATAGGGCGCTCCACCGGAGGCCCCGGTGGCGCCGCCCCCGCACGCGTCGCCGGGGCGCCCGCGCACGGGCGTGCACGGGCGGACGGCCTCATCCGCACCGCGATGGATTCGCCCGCAGCGTCAGGGCGCTCGCACACGCGGACGGGTGCAGGCGCTCTAAGCAAAAGAGTGTGAAGCACCAGCCAGGTGTTGTTAAAACAGGTGGAGGGGCAGTGGCGAGAGCACCTCCTGCCTCCTGCTCGCCCCCTCCCCTCCCCGCCCTCCTCCTCGTCCCTGCCGCGGGCGCTCTCCGCAGGTCCATTCTGGCACGCCCCTCACGCGCTGTGTGCCCCCATGCACTGTCCTGGAAAGATGGTGCAATCTTAGTGGTCGATCCGTTGGTTTTTGTCGCCTGCGCTCTTCGTAGCTTTGCCCCAGGGCCGTCAGAAACGCGCCGGGGATTAAACACTACCCCCAGGTCAGTCCCCCGTACGATTCTTCGACACGACCTGCAAACATTGCACTACTTGTCCTGAGGGGTGTAGGGAGCTCCACGTACGGTCTCAGTCGGAGCTTCCGGATAGCGGCGCCGCCTAAATTTTTGCGCAGCCCTCATACGCAAGATGAGCCACCATGCTGAGGAACGCCCGTGGACGAACGCACGTCGACGAGTGTGCGGCAAAAGCCACCAGGAAGGAACGCCCGTTTGGTTTGGGAATCGCCAGATCTCTGTTGAGCCCTTGCCCGAATGGGAAGAAAGGAGCTGCAAAAACGAATTCGCTAAAGCACCCGTGTACGCCCAGAGGGCAAGCGGGATTTTTCTGGCCCTCTTGTATACTTGTACTTGTTTTCACCCCTCCTGCGTTGCCACGTTTGCTTTGAAGAGTAGGGTCGTACTTGCTTCCGCCCACCTGCGTTGCCATGTGACGAGGGGGAGGAGGTGGAGAAAAGGCACGAAGAGGAAGCGGGAAAGGAGGAGGAATAGCAGGAAAGAGGATGAGGCGAAGTAGAGTGGGAACGAACGTGCCGAGCAGGAGAAGGAGGAGGAGGAGGAGGAGAAGCATGTGGCAGTGGAGGAGAAGGAGGAGGAGGAGGAGGGAGAGTACTGGGAAGAGGAGGAGGGGCTGGAGGCGGAGAAGAGAGGGAGGAGAGGAAGCCACGGACGAGCAGGAGAGTCGGAGATGGACGTGTGGTTGCGCTGAAGTGCTCCTGGGGGGGGCGGTCTGGTGCCGCGGGGGGCTCTTTTTGGTCTCTGCGAGGGGACGGTCGGGCGCCCGGGGGGGGGAGGGGGGAGGGGGGGGATTATCGTGGGCTCTTCGAAAGGACCAACGCTCGTGAGCTCCGCGAGGTGTTCCTCGGGCGCCGCGGGGAGGGGGGTGGGGTCCTTCGGGCTCTGCGATGGGGGCAGTCGGGTGCGGTGGTGGAGGAGGAGGAGGAGGAGGAGGAGGAGGAGGAGAGGAGAGGAGGAGGAGGAGGAGGTGGGGGGGAGGAGGAGGAGGAGGAGGAACGAGGAGGAGGGGGAGGAGGAGGAGGAGGAAGGATGAGGAGCAGGAGGAGGAGGAGGAGGAGGGGAAGGATGAGGAGCAGGAGGAGGAGGAGGACGAGGAGGAGGAGAGGTGGGGGAGGAGGAGGGGAGGAGGAGGAGGAGGAGGAGGGAGGAGGAGGGAGGAGGCGGAGGAGGAGGATGAGAGAGGAGGGAGGAGGAGGAGGATGACAAGGAGGGAGGAGGAGGAGGTGGAGGAGGAGGAGGAGGGGGGGGGGAGGCTGCTGCTGCTGATGGTGCTGCTGATGATGCTGATGCTGATGATGATGATGACGATGATGACGATGATGATGATGATGATGATGATGATGATGATGATGATGATGATGATGATGATGATGATGATGATGATTATGATGATGATGGTGATGAGGATGATGATGCTGTGATGATGTTGATGCTGATGCTGATACTGATGATGATGGTGATGCTGATGATACTGATGCTGATGCTGCTGATGATGATGCTGATGATGATGCTGATGTTGACGATGCTGATGATGATGATGATGATGATGATGATGATGATGATGATGATGCTGACGATGCTGATGATGATGCTGGTTTTGATAATGCTGCTGATTATACTGATGCTGTATGCTTGTGATGATGCTGGTGCTGATGCTTATGCTGATGACGATGATGATGATGATCATGGTTGATGATGCTGCTGCTTGTGGTACTTATGATGCTGATGATGGTGCTGATGCTGATGCTGATGCTGATGATGATGATGGCGCTGACGATGATGATGATGCTGATGATGATGATGATGCTGATGATGATGATGATGATGATGGCGATGCTGATGATGATGCTGGTGATGACGATGACGCTGATGGTGATGCTGATGATGATGGTGATGCTGATGAAGTTGATGCTGATACTGCTGTTACTGTTGCTGCTGTCAATGATGATGCTGATGATGCTGCTGATGCTGATGATGATGCTGATGCTGATGCTAATGCTGCTGATGATGATGATGATGATGCTGATAACAATAATGATGATGCTGATGATGATGATGATGCTGATGATGATGATGACGTTGATGATGATAGCGATGATGATGCTGATGATGAGGAGGAGGAGGCGGAGGAGGAAGAGGAGGAGGAGGACGAGGAGGATGATGAGGAGGAGGAGGAAGAGGATGAGGTGGAGGGGGAGTAGGGGGAGGAGGCTGCTGCTGCTGATGATGATGATGCTGACGATGCTGGTGATGATGCTGATGCTGCTGATGTTGATGATGATCTTGATTATGATGATCATGATGCTGATGCTGATGCTGGTGATGGTGATGACGATGATGATGACGATGACGATGATGACGATGGCGATGATGATGCTGATGCTGATGATTCTGATGCTGATGCTGATGCTGCTGATGATGATGATGCTGATGATGATGCTGATGATGAGAAGGAGGAGGAGGAGGAGGAAAAGGAGGAGGAGGAAGAGGAGGAGGAGGAGACGGGAGAGGAGGGGGAGGATGAAGAGGAGCAGGAGGACGACGAGGAAGAGGAGGAGGAGCAGGAGGCGGTGGACGAGGAGGATGTGGATGCGGATGAGGATGAGGATGAGTAGGAGGAGGAGGAGGAGGAGGAGGAGGAGGAGAAGGAGGAGGAGGAGGAGGAGGAGGAGTCGGAGAAGGAGAAGGAGGAGGAGGAGGAGGAGGAGGAGGGGTCAACAAACAGATAGGCCCCTTGGTCTCTACGAAGGCGCAATCGGGTGCTGCGGTGTGGGTGCCTCAGGCTCTGCGAAGGGACAGCCGGGCGCCAGGCGGAGGGGGCGGGCCCGACTTGAGCTCATCCCCCCTGGGTATGGCCACGCTGGAGAAGGTGGGTGCTCTCCTTTGGGCTCACCCTCCAGGCTGTGGCGGCGCTGGGGGGATCTCCCCTTGGGCTTACCTCCCGTAGTATTCTGAGCAGGCCGTGCGCCGGTGTGGCTCTGTTGCTCTCTCAGGGCCTCAGGGGCGCGCGTCGCCGTGGAGGAGGAGTGTACGGAGTGCACCTCCCGCGGGCTGGACAGTAAAGGGGTGAAGGAGGCCGAGGACATTGAGGCAGTGGAGGAGGAGGAGGTGGAGGAGGATTGGATTGGGCTCGGATTCAGCGCTGGGTTCGGGACTAGAACAAACTGGAGAGCGGTTAAAGCTCATCTATCCCTTATGCACCGCCTTTGGCGGCTGTCGGGGTTCACTTTCTTAAAGAAGCGAAGCACTTATGATTGTACCGCTGAGGGTTCGAAGCCCGCCACACACGTGAACAGGCAGCTAAGAGAACAGGCTGGAGAGCGGTAAAAGCTCGTCTAGCACCTTTGCGTCGCGTTTGGCGGGGTCTGGGTGCAGTCTCTTAAACATGCGCTGCCAACTGTTCCTGTTGTGGGAGCTCTTGCATTTACCATCACACTCTTTTAAAAGGCCTTTGGCACGCTAGCCCTGGCATGTGCAACCACATGTGCTGCATACAAATATCAAGCTGTCGGAGTCGTGGCATTCGATATACATCCTATGTAAACGAGGGTTTGTTGCGGTTGCGCTGAAAACGGCGTTATGGCTGGTGCAGACTTCCGAAACGGAAGGCAACTCAGAGTAGCTTCGCTTGCAGCAGATTTTACAACTCCAGAAATCCACTGGTGATGGGCTGGTCCCGAAGCCGCGTCCAGGGGAGGGGCTTGGGTGACGTACGCGGCTGGCTTTCAGATACCGGCTGAACACAGGCTATACGGGCGCGGCGGCGGGGGAGGGGGGGTAGAGGGAGGGGCGGAGGAGGAAGGAGCACCCCCGCCTGCCGAATTGACCCCATTCTCTGGCGCCATACCAGCCGTAACTGGTCAATACATGCCCAACATCTCGTCGCGGTAGCTGTACTCTGCCCTGCCCTCCCATCGAGGCCCCGCTCTCTTCAGTCTGGAACGGCGCCCCTGCCGGCCACGGGGTTTGGGCAGAGCTGGGGAAACCTCTAGAGTTCTAGCGACGAATTTAAGGTAGGACTCCAAGGCTTTGGTAATCGTTGCCTGATCCTCCACCTCGGCACTCGATGGCTGCAAATGTGAATTAGCACCTAGCTTGGCAGTTCTGTCGGCTTCGTCGTTTCCCACGGCGTCAAACCATTCAGCTGAGCCTTCAGGGAACGACGAGGGATCTAAATGGGCAGCCACCTTAGAATAGGAAACACCATTAGCGGAGAGTCCAACTGTACGCATCTTGATTCCTGCGTACAACGACTTTCTATACAGGAGGGTCTCTCGAGGATGGGAGTGAAATCCGACCACTCCCTTATAGTCTGCTCTAATTTCTGTTACTGGCGGTGCGTATGTTACAGCTGCCAACACTGCGACATGCTCAGCTGCTGGGCTACTCTGGGGCAGCATGTTACCCACTCTACCACGCATCCTGGCGAGAACCTCGCCACTATCGGACAGCTTCACACGTCCCCAACCCGCCCGGTGGAAGAACCTGTGCCCGTCCTTCTAGGCAGGGCCGCCAGAGAAGACTACACCCTCAGAGGTACTTCAGGAGGAGATCCGTCTGCAGACCACCATTCCTAATCTTCGTGTCCAATCCCCTCAGGGGGGACTGTTGGGAAAGACGGGCACACTTGAAAGGCTAATAATGGATCAGAGACCACATCTGGATGAGTAAGAATATCGGGATCTTCTGTTGACAAGAACTCGTCGCGCACATGCTGGGTAAGTGGGCGCGTGAACAGCCGGTGGTGAAGATCGTCTCGCACGCTACCACAGAGACACGTTGTGTCAGTGTCATATCCAAGACGCCATAATCTATGTTTTCTCCATAAACTTTGGCAGGAGAACGCCCTGAGCAAATTCCTGTGTCTAGCCGAGAGCTCCGCTGACGCTAACAGGGATCGGAGACCTGACGGATCGAGCTGCTCCGATCGGTCGATTCCTAGCCGGTCGGCGGCCAACTTGTTCGTTCGTCGATTCCAGGCAGCGTGCACTAGCTCATGGATCATCTTCGGAGCGGTATCGGTTAGGGCGTACTGGCGTCCAAGATCGGTGACTATCTCGAACGAGGACAAGAATTGCCAGTCAATTCGCTTCAGGCTCAAGATTGCTGCACCTGCTGGCCCTCTCACCCTCCCCAGTTGGCATGAGGCTGCTGAAGGACTTCACGAAATAATCGCCCCAGCTCGGAGAGAGGGCGGATAGATCTGAACCTCCCATTGCTCACTGATTTCCATACGATCGAGGCCCACTGCGTCGCTGGACCCAGCCCTTGCTTACAAAGTGGGTCACTCAAGACTGCTCGGGATGTGCTGCGTGAGCGGCTCTTGCAGGAGCCGCCGACGAGGGAGATGTAATGCGTCTGGGCTGCACTGAGCTCCGGGGAAGTGAACCCCACGACCTCTGCACCGTAAAAGCCTGATGCCTGAAGACCTGACACATAAAGCTTCTTCAAAGGGGCTCCAGTTTTCTTCAGGGCACGGAACCGGGATCCACGTTTCTTGAGCGTCGAAACACGCTCTGCTAGTAGCGTAGTTTTTTTGGCTTTCTCGGCCCCACAGAAGAAATCTACTCCTAAGTTGGGCGTCGACGAGAGGGCCCTGCCAGCTTACTTCCCGAAGCTCGTTTTTAACGTGTCCGTGGGCCTGGGGCAGGAAGATACGATTACAGACTTACGCTGGGCGACTTGACACTCCAACTCGTGCTGGATCATGCTGGACAAATCCGCCGCCGACGCCGTTAGCTGATTGACTACTTCCTGCCGGCTGTCGCTGGTGTTGTTACTTTGAAGATCGTCGATCAACATCGTCGCAATGACTGTCGGGTGCCGCTTCTGCCACACTCTGAGCGGAGGCAAGGAATACACCTGCACGATGAAGGTAGCAAATGAGCAACCCGCTGCGATCCCGAAGTGAGGATATTGGAGTTCAACTGCCAGGCCTGGGAAACTGAAAAACCTCTTGGGCGCATACTGGTTGAGCACCACCGCTAGTACTGTGAGGGAGAACTGGGACTCTTTGGCCCTCGACCAGACCAGTTCTCTACAGACGTGCTCGTCATAGTTACTGATGTCCCATAGAACGGATCCCGAAACCATGTTCCTGGACAAGGTCGTGGATTCAGCTGCCAATGATTGCAGGTATACGATCTCTAGAATTGATCTGCCAGACTGGTGGGCCATGGGGGGGTCGAAGTTCCTTGCCTCCCATCCTCTACAGACAGGTTGCCGTAACCTAGATCACATCCGGTAAGCACTGGGAAGGCAAACGATTCCACGAACACTTGGGCCTCAATCATCAGGCTTGTGCTTGGGAATGAGAGTGGTGTACAAGGCTAGCACCACACTTGGCATCTTACCCACTCTCTCTCTATCAGCTGAAACAGCTTGACGGTAACCAAACCTGATCTAGTTCGAGGAACCCGTAGTGCCTCGGGTGGAATCCGTCCCAAGTCTGACTGGTCTTGCGGGAAAACAGCCTGGTGACCATGATGAATTGTTCCACCGATATTTCTGGGAGCTGCGCTGCATCTGATGGGTCGGCCTCAACAGGGGGAGATGGTGTGGACGTGGGTTCCCACATACCTTCTAGACGCCGGGCTTCCACTTCGAGAAGGGCCGAAGGCTTTGCCGAGGGAAGTAGGGCCTGGGGGGCCGTGGGCTTCCAGAAATCGGTTGGTTTTGTCCACCTGTGGGCCCGCCCCGAAGGCATGCCCTCTAGGTTTTCTCGCACCCATCCCTTCCATGCTTCTGCCGATCCCTTCCTCTCAACCTCCTTTTCCTTCTGGAGGATGAGCTCGATGTCGGCATAAGGCTTCGTGAAGATCTCCCTGGGCACTATTGAACCACATCTCCCTGCCCGGGCGTTTGTGGCCAAGGCGGTCAGAAGAGCCTTGGTCTCAGTGTGCACTGCAATGAGGGTCTGTACCGATTGGTGCTCTTCTGGCGCCTCGGAGAACTCGGAAATAACATGGTCGACGAACTCTCTGGATATTTCAGGGCCCGCTTCCACATGCCTCAGCAGATGTTGCAATACGTTCTGGAGCCAAGTCATTGGCTTGACGAGTGAAACCCAAAATTTCCGCGCTTTCTTATGTACAGCCTGCACTGGGACAAGCTTTACTCTAGGATACTGCTCCCTCCTGGAAGACTTGGGTCTCGGGGTATCCGTCTTCAGACAAACGACATGCTCGAAATGCTTGACGAAGAGACCATACACGGCATCTAGTAAATCATGGCTGTCCGTTTGGGGGAGCTGGTTAGTTTGGATAATCTCCAACGTCACATCCCAAAAACGGTCAAGATCTTCCCAGTCTGCACTTTCTGGCGCTGGCCCAAAGGGTCTCTTGGTGGGACGCTGAGGTGGTAGTACGAAAGCTGGCACCTTTTCCAAAGCCTTCACCCTTATCGAAAGAATGACTGGTCGGTGAGGTGAAAGGGGGTAGTCCGTAGCCGACTCGATTCCCTCCACCTGGCTCTTGACGGCCGCTATAGCATGAAGAAATCGATGGTTGTCTCATTTTTGCGGGTTGAGTAGGTGAACTTTTGGGGGACGCAGAGGGTCAGAGAAGCCATGTTGAAGTCCCCTCCTGCTAAAAGCGGCAACTCAAACTTGTCCTGGAGACTACCGGCGGCACCAAGCAGCTTCATATTTACCTCTTTTAGGCCCGTGCTGGGCTCGAAGTAGAGATTGCAAATCAGAAAACGACCCAGATTCTCAATATCAAGCTTGATGGCAAGCCCTCGGTGACCACAGGGGTATTCGAAATCAATGTCCTGGATCCCGAAGTTCATCCCCATCCGAACAAGAATTGCGACTCCTCCAGAAAACTGTCCAGATTCGAGGCGCCTCGAGAGAGGAAAGACTCCATGCAATACATGTGCCATGCTGAACTCCACTGCGTTCCGAAAATCATCAGTCGAAGCAGCGTGGGTCTCCTGGAGCAAAAGGACGTGATACTTGAGAATTCTATCCGAGTCGATATCTGCTTGGAAGTATTCCACGAATTCACATTTATAGTACCCACTTTGCACTGCCAACTAGTGGCGTCCTTGCCCCTGGGAAACCTGCCGGATCAAAGTTGGCACCCAGCACCCCCGCCCTCCACGGGTTGTGGGGCCTCCACTAGAGCCGCTTGCGGCCGCAAGGGCACCTGGGAGGGATGGTTGGGCGGACTCTGCGAGGAACCGGGTTTCTTCCAAGAAGACCTGGAGGTCGCCCTCGTCGCTTCCGTTCCCGTTCCCGCTGCCCCCTCGGCCCTGTTTTCCTTTTCCCACGGCCTTGCCCTTATCTGGGGACTTCTTGAGGGAGGAGATGAGAGGAATAGCCGCACCACACTGCTTGGAATGACGAGCTGCGACACCCCGTAACCCATGAGAGACTCTGGTAGCAAGAACACTGACCGATCTTTCTCGTGCCTCCTCCTCCATGGGCGCGTCAGCGGCTGCTCCTGCTGACTCCTCAGCTCTTGCTCCTGCTCCTTCTGCACCTGCAGGGTCGAGGGCGGAATGAAGGTCCAGGGCCGCTGATGGGGCTGTGGGCGCCATAGCCGGCGCGTTGGTGCGGGCAACCTGATCAAGTAGAGCCGATAGTTCAAGGATCATCGATTGGACGGCATTCTTTTGTTCCGGCGGCAGCTGTGGAAGTTCATGAAGAGTAGCTTGCTGCATTTGCTGGACGTGCGTGAATCGGTCGTCCTGCTGGTCCTCAACCATGGACGCTGCTGCTGCTCGTGAGATGGTGGCGTAGGAGACTTCAAGGTTTTGATTTCCTGGGCCGTGGAATCGGACTCGAGCTGGAGCTGCTCGTGGCGCTCTATCTGCTACTTGATGGAGGCCTCGAGGGCCGCCATTGCGCTAAGAATTGTAGCCAACTTCCTGTTTTGGATGTTGATATGGTCGGCCAGCGACTTGGCCTGAACTGGTAGGGGTCGACTTGCAATGGCGGCCGCCTTTGCGTCCTGGAGGGCCTGCTGGGCTTGAAGAAGCTCTGGCTCACCTGGCCCATAAAAGCTTTTAGCGATGTTGAGATCGACCTGGGCCTTGTAGACTTTTCACGATCACCCCATTTAGTGTTTTGGAGTCCGACCTGTTTGGGTGGGGGCACGGTGGTCGACTGCTGCTGGACGTCGCCGCCGCCGCCTCCACCTCCCACACCACCTGCTGCTGCATCGTCTTCCACCCACTTCCAACCGCCCCGTCCAGTCCCAGTCCCCCATGTAGCTGAGGTACTCCAGGGAGGAGTCGAGGAACTTGGGTAGCGTAAGTCCTTGGGGAAAATCTCCCTGCAATACTTGCACCTTCGCTTCCCCTTGCAAGGCCACAACCAGCCTGGGCAGCGTGGCGTCGCGCATAGCCAGAAGGGGGAAGACATGGCGTCAGGACTAGTCGTGCGATATGAATGAAGGTTCTGATGGGAAGCCTGACAGAACCCGCGCTGGTGCACAAAGGAATGGTTGGCGGACAACCTTGGGCCGAGGTTGGAGGGAGCCCCACACGAGGAGGCCCGTGGAGGCTTGAGCCAAAATGGCTACGGGGAGGTGGAGGAGGAGGAGGAGGAGGAGGAGGAGGAGGAGGAGGAGGAGTACGGTGGCGGTAGAGGCGTCGCAGGGTGAAGGACGTGGCGGCATCATGTTCTTTCCCAGCCACGTCGATTTCTTTCCAGGTCGCGGTGCTTCCCTCGGGCATGGCGGAGATTTCCCAGGGTACGGCGGAGCGTTTCCTGGGTCGGGATATCCTGGGCGCGGTCAAGCGCTTGCCCGCTTCGGAAGTCGGCCCAGCGAGGGGGGGCGCTTTGGACAACCACAGAGTCAGTGCCAGACCAGTTGCACGCATTCTCACACTCCACTATCGCGCAAGCGCGGTGGCGGATATGGATGCAGACACATATGTCGCGAGCGGTGCATTGGGCCTTCTGCTGAATTCCAGCCAGACCATTCCCAGGAACAACATTGGCATGGTACCGAATGGGTGCGATAGAGGTTTCAGCTCTGGTGTCATGCTTTTCAAGCCAAGTCTTAAAAAGTACCTAAGAATGGTATTTCACATGGCGCAAGTCCTCACGGGCAATGCGTCCAAGCGGAACGACGAGCAGATCATCAATGCTTTGTACGAGGGCAAAATTTCCGAGTTGGACAGTAAGTTCAATTGCATGAGTCCAACGGGCGTGAACTTGAACCATTCGTGCCAGAAGCGGTGCGCAGAGGTAGTGGTATCGCACTTCACTGGTCTTCCAAAGCCGGCTCGGGCAGATGTCGAGTCCTTCAGCCTCGTCCGAGGCACCGCTCCCTCTGTTCAGCGTAACGGTGACGCCATGTCTCGCTTCTACTGCGACCTCATCGATAGCCAGGCGTTGTTGACGAGGCCGCTGCAGCGCATCGTCTCCCGTGCTGATGCTTGCTGCCACACGCCAGCCCTCGAGAGCGACCCTCCTGCTTGCGCCGGAGTGCAGGAGAAGTGCCCTGCGCAGGTGCTGATGGAGAGCAGCGAGCGAGAACAGCGAGCTTGGTTAGGAGTGTACAACAGGACGGGCATTGTTTCGGACGCCGACTTCAACGGAGGGCGGCCCATCTATGCTGGGCCGGGCAGTTATTTTTTGTATCGACGGCGCCTCCCGCGAGTCATCGCCGTCCCGTCTGGTGGAGGACCCCAAGTTGGTTTCTCTTGGGTCCCTCTTAAAGGCATCCTGGTGCCTCTTGTTGTCTCGTGGGCGGGGCTTTGGGCCACTGTGCTTTTCTTGGCCGTACCCATCTCGGGTCGTCTTGCGGTTGTTTTGGGGCACGCCGTCTCTGGGCTCTTGGGGCCCTCTCGGGCCATCTTTGGGCACTCCTTGGTCCGTCCCGAGGCTCTCTTGGGCCATCTTGGGGAGCCCTCGTGGTCGTCTCGTGAGCCTCTGGGCTCTCTCTCGTGGTCCGTCTTGGCACCTACCCTGGGTGCGTCGTGGTGCCGCCCCGCGGTTGCTGCCAGGGGCTGCCCCTGAGCCCGGCCGCTCCCGCGCGCGACTCCGTGCTTCCTGAGGAAGGTTTTAGGAAGGTTTCTAGGAGGACTCCTCCGAAAAAGCCTTCCCCAGGAAGGTTTTAGGAAGGTTGTTGTGCGACTTCCTCCAAACGCTTCCCAACAACCTCCCTGAGGGAGAACTCCTGTAAAACCCTTACGAAAACCTTCCCGGTTTAGCCCCCGACGCGCGAGCGGATTGCCCCCTGCCGCGCCGCGACGTAAAACGTGCCTTGGCACCTGTGGGCCGCTGGCGTTCAGGAGGCGGCGGGCCTGGAGAGGCTGCGCTGCGGCCTCCGCCGCCGGCTCTCCCAGTGCCGAAAGCCCAGTTCCTAGTTTGGGTCTGTCTGTTGGCCTCTTCTTGGATCGTCCAGGTGGTTGCTAAGCAGATGGGGGGGTCAGATGTGGATGCGGACGTGGATTCCATCCAGCTTACCCCATCTTAGAGAAGTGTGTCGCACGTGCCCTGAGTGACTTGAGGGCGCACAGATCTGGGCCAAGTGAGCGGAGCCCACCTAGCGGAATTACTTCATGATTCTATGCGCCCCCAGGATCCTCCAAGATCATTTAGGATCCCTCAGGATCCCTCAGGATCCTTCCGGGTCCCTCAAAGTCCCTCAGGGGTTCTCAGGATCCTTGAGGGTCCGGGGTCCGTGAGGATCCCTGAAGGTTCTTCAGGATTCCTCACGGTTCCTAAGGGTTCCTCAGTGTTCCTCAGGATTCCTCAGGATCCGTCACGAATCTTCTGGATTGTGAGCATTCCTCGGGATCCCTCATGCACCCTTCAGGAATCCCTCGTGCCCCCTTCAGGATCACTTCTGCCCCTTCAGGAGTCCCTCATCCTTCCTTCAGGGTCCCCCATTGTCTCTTCAGGACCCCTCGTGCCCTTTCAAAAAGATTGCGGGATATCTCCGGTTATTTCACAATTCTGAAGACTCCGTACTAGTAAGTGGTCATACCTGGGACCTGTCTGGTTGCAATTTGCTCCGGACGGTTGTATTGGGACTAGTTGGTTGGGGTTCGTCCCATTTCCGGTTTTGGGGCCCCTGGTGGGGGCCCGCCTTGGGTTCGTTTTACACGCCTTTTGGGCCCGCTTGGTCTTCTGATTGCGTCCCCGAGGGGGTCCTGGGAAAACCTGGGAATGGCCAGGGAACTCTGACCACCTTTCCTGGGCGAGTGTGTTATCATCAGGTCTCCGTACGTACCATGAACCCCCCAATGTCCTCTTGGAAGATGGCAAACGGAAAGGGGCGTTTCGGGTGCGTGCGCCGGCCGTGGAGGCGGAGGTTTCTGAGTGGGTCAGTTCGTGCGTTGGAGACGAAGGGTGTCAAGTGCTGGGTGTTGTGTTGAAGACGGAAAGGGGTCGAGTAGAAGGTGATTTTCAAAGTCAGCTTGTGGATAGAGCCTGTGGGGTATGGGGTGTTGTGTTGGAGAGGGGGGCTGTTTATATTACGGTTGAGTATTATGTCATTTTCCAGTTCAGTTTGGCAGGAAGCCTTTGGAATAGCGGGTTTTGTGTTCGAGACGGAGGCTGGTTAGTATTTGATGTTGTTTTTGTAGAGGGCAGGGCTAGAGTATAGGGTTATGTTCAAGTTCAGTTTTGGGAGGGAGCCTATTGAGAATTGGTTGGTTGTGTTGGAGACGGAGGCTGTTGAGTATTGGCAGTTGTGTTGCAGACGGAGGGAGTCGAGTAGACGGTTATTTTTAAGTTTGGGTTTGGGCGGAAGCTTGTTGGGTCGTGGGTGCCAGGTTCATCTTGGGGAGGGAGCCTGTTAAGAATGTCGTGTTGTGTTGGAGACGCAGGTTGGTTAATATTGTGTGTTGTGTTGTAGACGGACGTGGTGGAGTAGAAGGTTATTTTCAAGTTCAGTTTGGTGAGGGAGCCTGTTGAGTATTTGGTACCGGGTGTTGAGACGGGGGCTGTTGAATACCAGGTGTTGTCTTGTAGACGGACGGGGTATCATAGAAGGTTATGATCAAATTCAGCTTGGGGAGGGAGCCGGTTGAGTATTTGGTGTTGTGATGGAGACGGATGCTGTTGACCACGGGGTGTTGTGGCGTAGACGGAAGGAGTGCAGTAGAAGGCTGTTTTCAAGTTCTTCTTGGGGAGGGAGCCTGTTGAGTACCGGATGTTGTGTTGGCGACGGAGGCTGTTGAGTACTGGGTGTGTTGTGTAGACAGGGGGTTTGAACAGAAGGTGATGTTCAAGTTCAGCTTGGGGCGGGAGCCTGTCGAGTAGTGGGCGTTGGGAATGGGTGCAGTACAAGTTTGTTTTAGAGTTCTTCTTGGGGAGGGAGCCCGTTGAGTACCAGATGGTGTTTTGGAGACGGAGGCTGTCGAGTGTTGGGTGTGTTGTGTAGACGGAGGGGGCTTGAGCATAAGGTGATGTTCAAGTTCATCTTTGGGCGGGAGCCTGTGGAGTAGTGGGTGTTGTGTGTGAGACGAAGGCTGTTGAGTCATGGGTGTTGTGTTGTAGACGGAGTGGGTCGCGTAGAAGGTAATTCCAAGTTCAGCTTGGGGAAGGATCATGTTGAGAATGGGGTGGTTTGTGTTGGAGACGCAGGATGGTTAGTACTGTGTGGTGTGTTGTAGATGGAGGGGGTGGGCTAGAAGGTAATGTCCAAGCTCGGCTTGGTGAGGGACCCTGTTGAGTCTTGGGTGTTGTGTTGGAGACAGAGGCTGTTGAATACTGGATGGTGTGTTGCAGACGGAGGGGGTTTGAGTAGAAGGTTTTCTTCCAAGGTCAATTTTGGAAGGGAGCCTGTTAAGAATTGGGTGGTTGTGTTGGTGATGGAGGCTGGTTAGTACTGGATGTTGTGTTTTAAGTGGGGGGGCGAGTACACGGTTTTTTTAAAGTGCTTCTTGGGGAGAGGGCCTGCTGAGTATTTGGTGTTGTGTTGGAGACGGAGGCTGTTGAGTATTGTGTTGTGGTGTAGACGGAGGGGGTCGAAGAGAAGGTCACTTCCAAATTCATCGTGGTGATGGGGGCCTGTTGAGTATTTGGTGTTGTGTTGGAGACGGAGGCTGTTGAGTATTGTGTTGTGTTGTAGACGGATGGGGGTCGAAGAGAAGGTCATTTCCAAATTCATCGTGGTGATGGGGGCCTGTTGAGTATTTCGTTTTGTGATGGAGACGGAGACTGTTGAGTACGGGATGCTGTATTGTAGACGGAAGGTGTAGAACAGACGGTTCTTTTCCGGCTCCTCTTGTATGGGAGGGAGTTTGTTGAGTATTGGGTGTTGCGTTGGAGACGGAGGCTGTGGAATAGTGGATATTGAGCTGTAGACTGAAGGGGTTGATTATTATGTGATTTCCAAGTTCAGCTTGGGGAGGAAGCCGCTTGAGTATTCGGGATTGTTGTGTTGGAGGCGGAGGCTGCTGAGTAGTGCAAAGGGTGAACATCGCCTTGAATTTCTGCCGAAGAGCCCTGCAAAACAGAAACCTCATTCTTGAGCGCGAGACTCATAGGAGTCATTCGTGGGTTCTTATATCAAATGCACGAATGGGAATTCATGGTGCGTGCGAGTCTCTCTCTCTCTCTCTCCATGTATTTATATATATATATACATACGTACGTACGTACGTACGTATGTATGTATGTATGTTTTTATGTATATATGTATGTATGTATGTATGTATGTATGTATGTATGTATGTATGTATGTATGTATGTATGTATGTGTATGTATGTTTGTATGTATGTATGTATGTATGTATGTATGTATATACATATATATAGGTATACGTTTTCGCATATGTGTATGTATATGTTTACGTACATACATATATACACATATACCGGTCTAGATGTATATGTGTAGATGTGTGTGTACCTATATATATATATATATGTGTTTTGTGGGCGCCGTGGCCCACGAGCCCTGGTAGACAGCAGAAAGGAGATAGGGTCGGAGGCGCGGGAGAGGCAGGAACTCGGGCGGGGCAGGGCGCGGCGCGCAGCGCACGTCTTGCAGCTGCTGCTCACGAGCGGCGGACGACACATGCGTACGTGTCCGCCTTCCTCGTGGTCGGGGTTCCCGAGCGCGATCCCTCACATACGCTCGGGCGGCGATAGGTTGGGGCGTCGATACATGGGGGGGGCGGCGAGGGCTGCCGAAAAGGGGCCCTCCAGGGCCCAGTGGGGCCCCAGCAGGGGGCCTTTCGGGCCCGAAACAAAAAACACCTTTCTCCCACCCCATGTATCGTTTCCCCATTGATTCGCGCTCAATGCGCGATCGCACGGATGCCTTCCGCGCGGGGCATCCGCGCGCAAGAGGGGCCTGTATTCGCGGGGTCACGGCCCAGAGGGGCCGGCCCGCGAGGCTGGCCACAGAAGACGTTGGACATGGGCAGGGCAGCTGTCCACCAGCGGTGTCGCGGCCTCGTGCCCCCCCAGAGAGGGGCCGACGGTTTTCGTGGAGAAGAAAGGCAATTGGATGGTTGGCCTGAACCACTCGAAAGACATTGCGGAGGGCTATTCGCACAAGCGTGCACCGTGCCCTCAGGAGGCGACGGAGTGGAAGCACCTCTCCCCCACGACGAAGGACTGGGTGCCCAGCAAGACCAGGCTCAGTTCGTTCGGTGAACCAGCCCCCCTGGCGGCCCCTATGACGGCGGCCGCTGGGACGTCTCCCAGTGGCCCTCCCCGCGCGCCCAGCCAGCTGCCCTCACCGCCAGCAGCCCCCGCGGCGACCTCCCTGGCGCCCCCCCCGCTGGCTCTCCCTGCGGCCCCGAAGGTGGCTCACCCGGCCGCTTCTCCTGGCGGCTTCCCGGGCGGCTTCCCAGGCGCACCGTCTGGCGGCCTCCCCGCCGCCTCCTCGGCGGAAGCAGATGCACTGATGAAGCGCTGGATTGAGGAGGCAGCCAAGAAGTCGGTGACGGCGCCCCGAGCGGTCCCCCAGGCAGGGCCTCCTGCGATCCGATTCGAAGCGATTCGATTCGCAGGCTGGGACCGCGATTCTGATGCGATTCGCCTCTGCTGGGTTCACTGGCATCGGCTGGGGTCAACGGTCGCAGGGCTCGGCGGTCCGACCTCGATTCGATCCGGGACGACTCGCTGTCGATGCGATCTGTCTCCGATCCGATTTCGCGATTCGATTACGCTCGTCGTTGAGCGAGGGGGGAAGTGAGAAGGAGATGGCCTGCTCAGAAAGCTGGCGGGGCTCTCGGAAGCCCTCTGGCCTCCTGAGAGGTCTTGGGTGTCTCCGGGCAAGGCTTGGGAAACTTCTGGGAGGCCAAGGGACGTCGGAGCCCTCCGAGGAGGCCGGCCCCTTCTCACTTCACCCCTGGGCTCGCCGCCGATCAGCTCAGTCCTGCCAGGCGACCCCCGCTGCAGCTCCCGCGGCGGACCCGCCGGTGGCCAGGCCGGTCGAGGCTGCCTCCTCGGCGGCCTCTGCTGCGGTGCCTGTGCAGGCGAAGCCGTACGCGATCGCGTTTTACGGCGGCATCACTGGTCTGATTTCAGAAGCAGGAACCAGATCGTGGAGCCAGAAGACGGCATCAGCATAGACTTGTGGAGGTCTGCGCTGGTGTCTAGGCTCGGCGCGGGACGCCCCTCCCTGGCGCGCGGAGCGCGCGTGGCTGGAGGCGCCGCCACGGTGCTCCAGCGCCGACCCGAGACATCCGCTCGGACCTCCGCAAGTTTATGCTTGTGCCGTCTCTTGCTCGTGGATCGTATACCTGGGCCGCTGCCCGTCCTGCAGAGCTCTCGTCGCCACGGTCAGATATTCCGTGACATCCTGGTCATCGTGCGCCCTGGGAGGGGTCAGGGGTAACGGTGCCTTTCTGCTTCCCCAGGTATACGTGGGAAGTTCGCCCAGGAATCATCGCAGAGACAGTTGCAGGATGGACCACAGGCGAGCATGAAGTCGACGGTGAACCTGTCGATCCCGGCCAAGCTGCTCGAAGAGAACCTTCTGGGTCCTACTGACGTGTTCATCCACTCGTGGAGCCCAAGCTATGGGGGCTCGCTGAAAAAGCTCTACAATCCCACAGTCGCGCACTATGAAGTCAATGAAGATGATATGCCCGAGATCAATGCAATGGCGGAACGTCTTCCGCATGGACACTGGAGCGGAGGCGACTACCCTCAAATCAACCACGTTTCGATGGTTCGTTCCCTGTCCAAGGTGCTGCAGATCATAGACGACTACCAAGAAGCTACAGGCCATGTGTACGATTCTGTGTTTCTATGTCGTCCAGATGTTCTGTTGAAAACGAAGATCGACTTAAACATGTCTTCACCTAGTCGACTTGAGACGCCCGGGAAAAACCAGAGACTGGCGGCTGTAAGCGAGAACGCTGTTTTTTACACGTCTGGGATCAGCGGGCGTGCAGACTTCCACTACCTCATGTCTGGGCGCAGCGTGAAGGCGTTCTCGACAGTGTACGATTCTCTGCCGAGCTTGACGAAGCCGATTATGGCCCACTCTGGATGGATGCAAGAATTCCTTTCACAGAAGAAGCTGCGCCCATCCCCCTCCGACACAATTGCAAGCACGGATGAGGAGGTGTACCAGGGATCGAGCTGAACGGTGTTTTGACGATTTCATGGACCGTTTTCGTTTTGAATTCGTTTTGCAGCAAAGGCAGAACGAAGGCAGAACGAAAGACAACGGAGACACAATGAAAACGAACAACTCTGTTTAGCTGGAGCCCTGAGGTGTACCGTAAAGTGCCAGACACGCCCGAGTGGAGGGCGGTCCTCGCACCCCTCATGCCGCCGCAGTGTATCGACCAGCTGGTGTCGCACAATGGGATTTCTGACGACTGTCTTGTGGACATGTAGCTGATGCGCCGGCACTGGCCCAGGCTGGACTCAGAGGAGGAAAAGGTACCCATACTGATATCTTTCGCTAGCTTTCCCCCTTTTTGGGCCTCCTGGGAGGCCCTCGTCCTCGCATCGACATTCAGGTCAGATCGCAGGTCTGGGGAGTAGTGGTAGCGGTGCCTTTTGGTTTTGGACGGGCAGCGTCAAATCTTGTCGGCGCAACGAAATTCGTTCAAGTCAGGGCGGTGCCCGTGCAAGTGAGGACTTGCCTGTGCATTTATGCTTGTAAGCTTCACGCCCTTTTCCAGACGAGCGACGCGCATTGTTAGTGGCAACGCGCCTTATGGGCTGAAGGGGTCCATGTAGATTGCTTCGACCTTTTGGGTCTGGAAGATGAGTACTTGTTGGTCCACACAAGCAGGTCGAAATCTGCACCATCATTGTTTGTAGCATGTTGGAGGTATGCACTGATTGATTCGAGCACATTGCGTGTTATGTGTTTCTGCGATCGTCCGTCTATACCTACAAACGGTGTGCCTGCCCGGGCAAGCCAAGACCACCTGCCGTGTTCTTTGTCACCCAGGGGGGGTACTGCTGCTGGATTACAGGTGAAGAGCAGAGGAGCGAGGGAGATGGGATGGTCGGCTGAGGAACTTAGCTCAAACTACTCGAAATCGGCGTCACCCAAACGTACGTCTACATGCATGTGCGTCGCCCCTTCAGGGGCGACGCGCGCACTCAGACATCGTCAGAGTGAGGGGGCTGAACCGAACGGTCATTCACTGTCCCTGGGTGCGTGGCTGAAGTGGAATTCCGCGATGCGGATGCTTGTTGTTGTTGTCGTCGTCCCACCCGCGACCCGCCCCGCGACCCCGTCCCACCCGCGACCCACCCCGCGACCCACCCGCGACCAACCCCGCGACCCACCCCGCGACCCACCCCGCAACCCACCCGCGACCCACCCGCGACCCACCCCGTGACCCGCCCGCGAGCCACCCAGAGACCCCCACGGCGACCCACCCGCGAGCCACCGGCGAACCACCCGCGACCCACCCTGCGACCCACCCTGCGACCCACCCGCGACCCACCCGCGACCCAACCGCGACCCACCGCGACCCACCCGCGACCCACCCGCGACCCACCCCGCGACCCACCCAAAATTTTCGGCGCCTGCGGCGGGTTTCTTTTGCATTCGTTCCAGGTGGAGAACCTGCGACCCACCCGCGACCCAAACCGAGCCCGCGACCCACCCGCGACCCACCGCGACCCACCCGCGACCCACCCCACGACCCACCCAAAATTTGTGGCGCCTGCGGCGGGCTTCTTTTGCATTCGTTCCATGTGGAGAACCTGCGACCCACCCGCGACCCAAACCGCGTTCAGTGTACAAATCAAAATTGTCGGCGCCTGCGGCGGGCTGTTTTTGAATTCCTTCCAGGTGGAGGTGGAGAGCCCGCGACCCACCCGCGACCCAAACTACGTTCACTGAACAAGCCAAAACTTCGGCGCCTGCGGCGGGTTTCTGTTGCATTTGTTCCAGGTGGAGAACCTACGACCCAAACCGTGTTCAGTGTACAAATCAAATTTTTCGGCCCCTGCGGCGGGCTGTTTTTTGAATTCCTTCCAGGTGGAGGAGGAGGAGGAGGAGGAGGAGGAGGAGGAGGAGAAAGAGGAAAAGGAGGAAGAGGAGGAGGAGGAGGAGGAGGAGGAGGTGGTGGAGGAGGAGGCGGACGACGACGACGACGATGAGGACAAGGACGCGGACGAGGAAGAGGAGGAGGAGGAGGTGGATGAGGAGGAGGAGGAGGAGGAGGAGGAGGGCGCCATCGTCATGGAAGGTGAGGGCCACGAGGTCCGCCAGCTCGTCGTTGATCGTTGACCGGCGCCCGCGCCCGCCCCCTCACTCTTATCCGCAATTGCGGGGTGCTACGTATAATGTATGCGTCGTGGCTGGCGCTTTCTGGCCACAGCGCTCGGGAAACGATATACTACAAGAAGCGTATGCTATATGTTCGGGTCGGAAGCGCGCCTCCAAGGAGGACGTATAGTACTACTATGTCTTTGCGCCTTCCATGAAGGACCACCCGAAGGCCTCCTAGGCCTGTCGATGGCCCGACACGCGAGGTGCGGCACGCGCTTCTTCGGTGAGATGATCTTGGCCTCTCGGGGGCCTCGCCTGGGAGGCGCAGGGGCCACCCCGAGGCTGTCTTGCAGCAGTCTCTGAGCAGTCTTGAAGCATCTTCGAGGCAATCTGGGCGGCCACTCGAGACTCTTCTCGGGGGGTGGGTGGGGGCATCTTGACCTCGACGGGGCATGTGGGCCCTTTTGGACGAGGTTTCGTCTCCTGCTCGATCCCCCCTCAGTTTCCCCATCGATTCAGTGATGGCCTGCATCTCCTGCGGGATTTTTTTTGTCTTGCCATGGTAACCAGAGTTGCTGATTTCGGACTGTCATCATCTAGTCCTGGTGACTATGCTGGACCGACCCGTCGTCGTCTTGCTTCACCTCCTCCCCTGCTCGTTCTCCGTCTCCCCCTTCTTGTCCCCCCTCCTCCTGCTTTGTCAGTACTTCTCCCTCCACGCCTTTTCCTTGCAAGTCACTCCCTGTCGCACCCCCAGACGTGTCGATAGGGCTGGCCAGGCGTTTCGCATGAGACATCCTCATCCTTTATGATCCGGGATGGAGGGTGTGCCGTTTTCGAACTGTGGTTATCGCCCAAGTGCCTTGTGCATACGTCTTACAAGTTTCCAGCAGTTTTAGAGATGGAGGGGGTGCGGTTTTCAAACTGTGGTTCTCGTATCAGCGCCGCGCACGCTGGTTTTATAATTTGCAATCGTTTCAGGGGTGGAGAGCGGGTCGTTCAAAAAATGACTCTCGCCCTAGCGCCGCGTGCATTCGTCTCCAAACATTGCAGCGCCTTATGGGATGGACAGGGGGGGCAGTTTTCAAAATGTGGCTCCCACATTCGCGCCGCGCGCATTCGTCTTACACGTTTGCCGCAGCTTCAGGATAGAATGGGCGGCCGCCTTCGACATGGTACTCTCGCATTAGCGCCGCGCGCATCCTCGTTACACTTCCACGAACAGTGTCTGCATGCATGGGGCTCTCAAGTTTCCCCCCCAGGCATTGGATGGGCCCGCCGAGGTCTCGCCGCGCTGCCGCCCGTGGGCGTCTCGTGGGCGCCCCGTTCGCTGGGCTGGTCCGCCGAGGTCTCGCCGCGCTGCCGCCCGTGGGCGCCTCGTGGGCGCACCGTGCGTACAGGACATCGCTCACGCCACGTTGCACCACGCAGCTCGCACCCCGTAGGTCGTACCAAACGGAGGGCACCACGTAGCTCGCACCCAACAGCTCCCAGACCATATCTCACACCATATAGATGGCACCACATAGCTTACACCACATAGCTCGCACCACACATAGTGCACTGTGTATATGTATACTTATATACACATATATATATATATGTATACATCTATATTCACAGTTCAAGCAGAACGATGTAGCCCACACCCCCTCCTGGGCCCAGTCTTTCAGGGTCGCCCTGGGACATTTTATTGCATATAGTAGGCTATTCTGCCTCACCGTCCACTTTCCATCTGGAATCATGCCGTCCCTCCCCAGCTGGCATCGCGCCCCTCGCCCCTGTCAAGATAGTATTATGCGCGGTATTCTTCGCGCGCACTCGATATCTATCGCAATTGTTTTTCATTGTCAATAGTCGCCGCCGAGTGCATGACGCAGTACCCACACGTCATCCACATGTTTTCTAGTCTTAAGTCGGGCCTGCCCCTTTACAGGAGGAGTATCCCAAAGTAGTCAAAAGTAGTCAGGGGACATTTTTTTAATTCTTTCTATATATTGTTTTACTGTTTTGTTGGTTCTCTTCATATTTTGGGCATTTTGGGAGTATGTATAACGTTTCGTCCAACATCCGCCTGTAGGGGGCATGCCCGACCTACCTCTAGTCATGCCAACAACATACAGTTGTCCAACACCCGTCAGTGCTTTGCCAGACATCTCCCCGATGTTCTGCCCGCGCGTATGTGCTACAATCACAGGAACGCCGTCAGGTGTCAGCAAATCTCGTCCATACCCCGCACTCTCATCTCACCACGCGGTGCGCCGGCTGATCTAGCGTGCGCCCAGTGCGCGAGCCCGTATCACATAGTAGTAGCATGTGGGCTTCACGCGTGCGCCGCCACGCGCGCGCGCGTCGAAATCCGTCGAAAACCATTGGTTTTCGAAGCATTTCAAGATGTAGCTTTCAAAAGATATGTCACAACCGCATGCCTTCCACTTGAAAGTCTGCCAGGTTTCTTGCCTTTCCGCGCGCTCGCACTTCCTCACCACCCTCAGCAGCGCCGCGGAATCACGTCATCGTCCTCGACAGTTGCCGCCTTCGCCGCATTACTCAAGCACTCGCGCCACCGACACGTGGACGTCATCATCGTCATCGTCGTCATCGCCACCGCCATCACTTTTATCATCATCGTTACCGCCGTGTTCGGTGTCATCTTGAGACCGCGCCCGCCTGAGTTTCCGACCCGCGCTGAAGTTCCCGCGCGCCAGCGCGGCCTCTAAGACGCGCTGGGAAGTTGCCATCGGGGAGCGCCATCGCGGTCGCATCGGTTGTGCCAAACCAGCTGGCCGCTCTGCGCGCGAGTTTGCGCGCGCGAGCGCAGCCGCAGAGATGCGGCGAGGAGAAGGAGGAGGAGAAAGAGATGCAGCAGGAATGATGATGATGATGATGATGATGATGATGATGATGATGAGGAGGAGGAGGAGGAGGAGGAGGAGGAGGAGGAGGAGACCCAGTGCCCAGGAGCCACCGCAACCAGGAGGATGGAGCCCACACTTCTCCTGGGCCCTTCCCCCCTCGGCAGGCCGCCCTGAGACTTTACAGTCGCAGGCCTAGAGGTGGACACCAACACCAAGATCGGCGGTGTGCTTTCCCCGAGGGAAGACGATCCCGATCTCTGTGATGGTGGTGATATTCTGGCTTCCAAGGTGACCGGAATATTACCACCAACACCGACATCTAGGATCAATTCCCCCATGTGGAGTCAAGCACTTGTGCTGGTGTTGGTGCCAATTTCCAGGCCGTCAGTACAAGGCACACCTGATTCTGCCTCACCGTCCATTTCCATACGAACTCATACGGTTCCAGCCGAACAGGTTTTGACCTTTCTCATCTTCGCCACATAGAGCAATGCGCGCACTTTCGTTTATCTCGAATCGTTTTTGGGGGATATTCGCGGGGGAGCAATCTACAAAATTCCCACGCGCGCACATTTCGAAACCAGACCGACCACGTGAGTTATGCAAGCGCTTTGATCGGAAACTTTGAACGCGTTTGGGTTTTTCCAGGGCCGGTTTTTCAGATGTTCTGCCCGCGCACAGTTGGTGACATCATAAGAAAGCCGTTTCATGTCAGCAATCTCGTTCGGAGCCAGCAGTTCTCACCCCGCCACGCGTTGCGTTCCCACCCCGCCAGCAGTCCTCACCCCCCCACCCCGTTCAGCACGCGCGCCCTGCACGAGCTCGCATCATGTAATACCATGCGGGCCATACGAGCACCTCGTCGCGCGCGCGTGTCGAAATCTTTTCAACACCGGAGGTTCTCAGAGCGCTCCAAGATGTAGCCTGTCAAACACATATGAATACTGATTTGTTCTCCCACCAAAAAACTGCCAGACGTCTTGCATTTCTAGGCGCGCACTTCCCCGCCACCACCCTCAGCAGCGCCGCCGCATCACCGCCGCATCACCACCTTTATCGTCATCGTCGATCGCCGCCACTGCCGCCGTCATCAGTCAATCACCCTCGCCACCGACACATGGGCATCATCATCATCATCATCATCATCATCATCATCATCATCATCATCGTCATCGTCGTTACAGGCATCGGCGCCATCATGATCCTTGCCGTCGTCATTGTCATCATCGCCTCCACCATCGCTACTATCATCATTATCATTGCCGCCGTTGTGGACGTCATCATCTTACCGCGCCCGCCCGAGCCACCGACCTGCACCGAACTGCCGTGCGTCAGTGCTGCCTTTGAGACGCGCTGGGAAGTTGCCATCGCTAAGCGCCGTCGCGGCTGCGCCTGTCGTGTCATGCCTGCTTGCCGGTCTTCGCGCTTGCTTGAGCGCGCTAGCGCACGCGCAGATGCGCCACCTAGCGCCAAGTAGTCACTGCAATCGCGGCAGCGTGGGTTTTGCAAAACAAGTTGCGCGTGTGAAAGTGGGAGGGTTGCGCGAGTTATTCAGTTGACGACTTGAAGCTCTGGAAGGAGGATCACACCTCGTAGACCTCACTACGTTGCACATCTACACTGCGACATCTCGCTGTTCGGGGTCCACGCTGGGCATGCATCGTGCAATAGCCTCAGGGATGGGAGCGGCCCCTTTTCAAAGCGGGGCTCTCGCTTCAGCGCCGCGCGCGTTCGTCTCGACCAGTTGCAAGATCTTGAAAGATTACTCCAGATTTCGTAATAAAAGGGAGGGGGTCTGGACCCTCCAAGACAAGCCATTTCAGACCCCCCCCGTGGGAGAACTCTCCAAAACATCGTCCCCAGACCCCCCCAGGCCCTCCAAGATAGCCTGG
>CAUYUJ010000133.1:0-52500 GCA_963575745.1 Prorocentrum cordatum | reverse complement strand
CCCTCTCGCGGGGGAGCGTTGCCGGCGGCGCGGCGGAGCCACGAGACCTGCTGGACTCGGCGAGCGGCTGTCTCGCGACGGTGGCGCGGCTATCTGGGCAGCCCTGCCTGGACATTGTCCTGGCCTTCCTGGGCGCCCACTTCGAGTCTCCAGAGCTGCGGCTGCGTCGTGCCGCGCTGCTGGCCTACGGCGCCATGGTGGAGGCGCCCCAGGAGGGCGTCACCGCCATCGTGGTCCGCTCATTCGGCGTCCTGCTCCCAGCGCTGAGCGACGCGACCCTCCAGAGGGCTGCTGCATGGGCCGCGGGCCGCGCGCTGGAATTCCACGGCAGGGCCATCCCGGCGGCGTCCAGGGCGGGGCTTCTGCCCGCCAGCCTGGCGCTCGCGGCCGACGCGGACCTGAGCCAGGACTTCGGCTATGTGCTGGAGGGCCTCATGGCCTCGGCGGCGGTGTCGGGGGAGCAGTTCCTGCCCACCGCGGCCCGCCTTCTGGAGGACTCTGCGAAGGCGGGGCCCTGCGGCCGCGCAACCCTCCTCGGCGCGCTGGCGGCGCTGGTCCGTGGGGCCGGCGAGGAGTGCAGGCCGCGCTTCGGGGAGCTGCTGCTGGCGCTGCTGCGCTTCGCGGAGGAGCGGCAGGCCCGCCAGGTGGACGGCGTCGGGGCATGCCTGCAGGCCCTCACCGAGCGCCTCGGGGGCGAGGTCGCCTCCTGCGCGGTGCCCATGGTGAGGCTCTACGTGGCGGTCCTGGACGCGGGCGTCGCACAAGGGGTCGGCATGCACGACGAGACGCTGTGGGCCGCTGGGGCGCTCGTCCGCGCGCTCGGGCCAGGGGCCTCGGCGCACACCGCCGCCCTGTGGCCAGCGCTCTCCGCCGCGATGCTGCTGAGGGAGCAGCCGCAGTCGTGCGCGGCTGGCTTCGCCGTCTTCGGCGACCTCTGCAGCGCAGCCGGCGCCGCCGTGCACCCGTACGCGGAGGTGGCCCAGGACCCCTCCCTCGGCGATGCTTCGGGCTGCGCGCAGGCAGCGCCCCCCCCCCCCCCGCAGGCAGCTCGGGCTGGCCTCGACGGGCGCCCCCCCAGGTGGCCGCAGCTGGCTGCAGCAGGCGCCCCGAGGTAGCCCCAGCTGTTTGATAACCGGCCCTGGGCGTTGACCAGACAGCCCTGCCCTGTTCGATTCCTTCCTTGGGCGCGTCTGCTACACGACTCCGCGGGTCGGGGTGGCTCTTCTGGGGGTGGATATTTTGACTTCTGAGCTGGCCTCCACTGGCCCCCCCCAGCGGGGCCTCCACGCCCTGTCGCCGCCTCCGGCGGCGCCCCCGGGGGCGCTCCGCGCCCAGGCGTTGGGGTGTGGAGGCCGCTCTGGGCCGCTCGGGGGGCCTGCGGAGGCCTGCTGGGGCAGCCCGGGGCGGGCGCCGGTGGAGGCCAGCCGGGGGCTGCGCCTCGGGGGGCTGCCTGCCCTGCGATCCGACGTCGCGAGCAGATCGCAGCATCGCTCGTGAAGAAGAGTCGAGCCCCTGACCCGAATGACACAATGAAGGCTGAGCCTAAGTCAGGCTCCAGATTTTGCAGTGGGGGTCAAGAGGATCTTGGTGGCTTCGCTGACACCTGTGCAACACAGACCCCATATCCCTAATGTCTTGTGCCTCCTGACTTAGGCCTAGGCCTTGTTTCAAAGGGTTAGTAAAGGGTCCTCTCATTGCGAACCGATCTCTCAGTGCGAAGCAATCGCGAACAATCACGACCGGAGCTCTTAACACAATCTTTCTGCTGCATTTTTCGGGCCGCATCTACCTGTCATGGTGCCAGGGTCCGAAACTGGGCCACCACGCCCGCTGTGAAAAAGTTGCAGCGCCCAGATAGCATGGCGTGCGCAGCCCGAAGTCTTCCGAGACATTGCGACGTCCTTCTTGGCCTCCCAGATGGGGCCCGAGCAGATGGGGCCGGAGGATCGCGCCGCATTGTCGATGCGTAGGCGATGCGGCTCGATGCGGAGCCCGACTTTCTCCACGCCGACGGCGCCGATGCATCGCCGACTTCGCCGATGCATTGGCGATGCGGCGCGATCCTCCGACCCCATCTACTCGGACCCCATCTAGGACGCCTCGAGTCTTGAGTTTCTCAGTGCGGGGTTCCCGGAAGTCCCGACCCTTCCCCCACGAGCCGGTTCTTCATCCCGAGCCGTTTCTTGACGGTCCCGGGGCCTGGCGACGGTTATTGGAGGCTGCAAGCGACGAAGAATTTTCCGCGCCCTGATATTGTTTCGCCAAGACGCAGGCATGTCTTGGTGACCAGCCCAGGATCGGCGGCAAGCGGGGGGGGGCAGCGAGAAGGAGAAGGCCTTGCTCAGGAACCTTCTAGGAAGGCCGGGGGGCTTCCGAGCCTTCTGAGCCGGGAGCCTTGAGACGGGGGTCAATGCAAACGGAGGTCAGCCAGAGCGCCTGGTCTTGCAGGATCCTGCAGGGCCAGTGTCGCATTGACCCAGGGTTGGGTGCAGGATCCTGCAGGATCCTGCAGGATTCTGCAAGGCCTGACTGACCCGGGTCTGGATTGACCCGGGTCAGAAGATCCCCGACTGAGAAGGTCCGCCCTTTCTCGCCTCCCCCCCGGGGCTCGCCGCCGACAGGACCGCTGCATGGATGTGCTGCGGAGCCCAGGGCACTGCCAGGACCTCCGGCGCGCCGCCGTGGCCTGCCTGGGGCGCCTGTGCCGCGCCCTCGGCGGCGAGCTGCCGGGCGTGGAGCTCGGCGGCGAAGTCTAAGCCCACATAACAACGATAAGGATCACAACGACAACGATCACGACAACGATCACGACAACGATCACAACGACACGTTATCGCTATCGTTGTCGAGGTTGTCGTTGTTTTCGTTGTTGTCGTTGTTATCGTTGTTGTCGTCGGTATCGCTGTTTTCGCTGCTGCCGTTGTTGTCGCTGTTATCGTTCTTGTCGTTGGTGTCGTTGTCGTTGTCGTCGTCGTGGGGCGATCCCGGAAAAGGGCCTGGCCCTCGAGGATCAAAGGAGTTGCCATCTCTTCCGCGGCGGAAGGCGGCGGGAGGGCGGCGGAGGGTCGGCGGAAGCAGAACGAGGCCGCCTCCGCCAGCGGAAGGCTGGGGAGAAGGCCGGGTGGAAGCAGAAGTCGGCCTCCCAAGGGGTGCCAACAGCAGCGATCCACGATTCGGGCAACTGCCAGGCTCGGCCACGCGCAGAGGGGGGCAGGCAGGGCTCGTTTCGCTTCCTCCGATTCGATTCGATTCGATTTCGATGGCTTCCGATTCCGATTCGAATCGACTTCGGATTCCGATTTGGGCTCCGATTTCTCAATGGAGGCGTACCAGCCTGCCGATTTCCACCGATTCGACTTTTCCCGACTCGGCTGCCGATTTCTTCCGATCCGACTTATGTCGATTGCCGATCCGACTTATCGATTCGATTCTGGGCTCTCCTGGGCAGGGGGAGCGGGGAAGGCTTCTTAAAATACGGCTGCTTCTCAGAAGACGCGGGGCGTATCCATAGATGTGAGGCCCGCGCTTCCAAGAAGCAGTCTCCCAAGAAGATATCCCCCCTTCCCATACCCCCCTCTGCGCGCCGCCAACAGACCTTCTCGGGTCAACGATTCGGGCAACTCCCAGACCTCCTCCGGCTGATAAATCGCTGGTGGGATAGTTTGAGCCCGTAATAAGACCCCCACGGGCCTGCTCCCGTGTAGCCTCCATTTTTGTGAGGTAGGGGATCCATGCGGTGGCGGGAGGATGGAGGGAGAGGAGGTTGTTGTGGCAAGTAAGAGGACAGAGGGGTGGAGGATGGACAAAGGGTGGAGGGGGTGGGGTGGGGAGCTGAGGATGGACGATGGGTGGCTGGCGTAATAGTTGGGAAGAAGATGAAGCGATGCAGTAGGACGGAGGCAGTGGGAGAGCGAGAGGACAGAATGAGAAACAGGAGGATGAAGGACGATGGGAACATGAGGGAGGATGGGAAGGATGAAAGAGGACACAAACAGTTGCACCAACGCGTTCCTGACCGCTTTGTAGCTGGAGTCGGAGTCGCCGGAGTCGGCGTCTGAGTCAGCGTCGAAGTCGGAGTCGTCGGTGTTCGAGATAAAGCTGCAGTCGGAGTCGTTAGAGTCCTCGTCGCAGTCCTCGTCGTCGTTCTGTCGGGGTGTGTCTGGGTGTGTCTGGCGTGTATCTGGCGTGCGTCATGGTGTGTCTGGATATGCCTTGGTTTGTTTGGGGTGCGCCTGCGGTTCGTCCGGGTGTGTGCTGGGGTGTGTTTGGAGTGTGTTTGGCGTGCGTGTGTGTGTGTGTGTGCGTGTGTGTGTGTGTGTGGGTGGGGGGTGTGTCTGGCGTGTGTGTCTGGCGTGTGTGTCTGGCGTGTGTCAGATGTGTGTTTGGCGTGTGGCGGGGTGTGTGGCGTGTGTCTGGGTGTGTATGGCGTGTGTCTGATGTGTGTCAGGCGTGTGCCTCGGTGTGTCGGGCGTGTGTCTGACGTGTGTCTGGTGTGTGTCTGGGGTGTGTCTTGCGTGTGTCTGGCGTGTGTCTGGCATGTGCCTGATGTGTGTCTTGCGTCTGTCTGGCGTGTGTCTGGGTGTGTCTGGGTGTGTTTTGCGTGTGTCTGGCGTGTGTCTGGGTGCGCCTTGGAATCGCCAGAGTTCGAGATGACGCTGTACTCGGAGTCGTTAGAGTCCCCGTCGCCTTCCTCGTCGTCGTTATGTCGGGGTGTGTCTGGTGTGTATCTAGCGTGCGTCGCGGTTTTTCTGGATGTGCCTGTGTGTGTTTGGGGTGTGTCTGCGGTTCGTCTGGGTGTGTTTGGGGTGTGCTTGGGGTGTGTCTGGGGTGTGTCTGGCGTGTGTTTGAGGTGCGTGTGTGAGTGTCTGGCGTGTGTCAGAGTGCGTCTGGCGTGTGTCTGATGTGTGTCTGGCGTTTGTCAGGCGTGGGTCTGGGTGCGCCTTGGATTCGCCGGAGTTCGAGATAAAGCTGTACTCGGAGTCGTTAGAGTCCTTGTCGCCGTCCTCGTCGTCGTTATGTCGGGGTGTGTCTGGCGTGTATCTGGCGTGCGTCGCGTTTTTTTTTTCTGGATGTGCCTGTGTGTGTTTGGGGTGCGTCTGCGGTTCGTCTGGGTGTGTTTGAGGTGTGCTTGGGGTGTGTCTGGGGTGTGTCTGGCGTGTGGATGGGTTGTGTCTGGCGTGTGTCTGGCGTGTGTCAGATGTGTGTTTGGTGTGTGTCTGGGTGTCTGTGGCGTGTGTCTGGGTGTGTCTGGCGTGTCTGACATGTGTCAGGCATGTGCCTGGGTGTGTCTGGCGTACGCGTGTCTGGCGTGTGCCTGGGGTGTGTCGTGTGTCTGGCGTGTGTCTGGCGTGTGCCTGATGTGTGTCTGGCGTCTGTCTGGCGCTTGTCTGGGTGTATCTGGCGTGTGTCTTGCGTGTGTCTGGGGTGTGCCTGGCGTTTGTTTGGGGTGCGTCTGGGTGTGTCTGGCGTGCATGTGAGAGCGTCTGGCGTGTGTCTGGCGTGTGTCTGGCGTGTGTCTGGCGTGTGTTTGGCGTCTGTTTGGTGTGTGTGTGTGTGTGTGTGTCTGGCGTGTGCCTGGCGCGTGTCTGGCGCCTGTGGCGTCTGTTTGGCATCTGCCTGGCGTGTTCCTGGCGTCTGTCTTGCGCGTGCTTGGCGTGAGCCTGGCGTGTGTCTGGGGTGTGTCTGTTGTGTGTGTGTGTGTGTGGAGTGTCTGGCGTGTGTCAGAGTGCGTCTGGCGTGTGTCTGACGTGTGTGTGTGTGTGTGTGTGTGTGTGTGTGGCGGGTGTCTGGCGTGTAACTGGCGTGTGTCTGGCGTGTGTCTGGCGTGTGTCTGGCGTGTGTCAGGCGTGTGCCTGAGTGCGTCTGGCGTGTGTCTGGCGTGTGTCTGGCGTGTGTTTGCCGTGTGTCTGGCGTGTGTCTGGCGTGTGTCTGGCGTGTGTCTGGCGTGCGTCTGGGTGTGTCTGGCGTGTGTCTCGCGTGTGTCTGGCGCATGTCATGCGTGTGTCTTGCGTGTGTCTGGCGCCTGTGGCATGCGTCTGGCGTGTGTTTGGCGTGTGTCTGGCGTGTGTCTAGCGTGTGTCGGGCGTGTGTCTGACGTGTGTCTGGTGTGTGTCTGGGTGTGTCTGGCGTGTGTCTGGCGTGTGTTTGGCGTGTGTCTGGCATGTTTCTTGCGTGTGTCTGGCGCGTGTTTGGGTGTGTCGGGGGTTTGTCCAGGTTGTGCCTGGGAGTGTCTGGGTGTGTGAAGGGTGTGTCCAGGGTGTGCGTGGAGTGTGTCTGGCTCCCGGGCCCTCCGTCTCACGGCCTCGTCTTCTGGAGCGGCGCGCTTCGTTGGTAGCGCGTCCTTGAATGTTTCTTGGCGCGCGCGGCCTGTGCAGGTGTTTGGCGTTTGCGTTTTTGGCATTTCCATCCAGAACTGATCCATCAGATATTTTCCACCTCGGGCCATGATCAAATCATGACGGGCTTTTTTTAGCAGTTTTCGGCCTCCGGGGGGCTTCGCCAAGCCCTAGGACCGTCCAACAACGATTCTCGGGAGGACAAGCCAGTCCCGGGGAATGCGTTGAGACCTCTGGGGGTCGTCGTCATGATATAACACATGTCTTCGGGGGGTCTGGGCTCAATGGGCGGCGGAGATGCGGTTCAGAATTCGTCGAGCACGTGGCGAAGTCCGAAGCCTACGGAGGAGGCGTTTCTTAAGGAATAGTCCTAGGAGGCGCCAGACCCTGGAGGATTCCTTATCCAACGAGGGCGGCGAGCCATGGCCGGTTCACGATTGGAGCTCCACTGGCTTCCAGACCCTGGATTCCTTATCTGAGGGTTCCCTATCCAATGCCCAGACTCTAGCCCCGCCTCCCATCGACTCGGGAGAGTCGACTGTTGGTGAGGGTGCGACGGTTTGCATGTCGCGCCAGCCAGGAGCTCGCCCTGGAGGCCCTGGGCGACCTCTCGAGGAGCAAACGATGGCATGAGCATAAACTCTCGGAGCCCCGAGATACTGGCGTTTCGCGGGAGTCTTCGCCCGGCTTCGGACCCGGGGACCCTCCCAGAGCGATCCAGCTCGAACAGTGACGCAAGATTGTGGGGCCTGGGGCTCGGGCCGTGATTTTTGTGCCATGCTGCAGTGTTCCACAGCGTCGGATCTCAGGAAGGTCCGCGCGGAGTTCCAGGCGAAGGCGCCCGCTTTCACCCCGAGCCTTTTTTGAACGGTCTCAGGGCCCAGCGAGGGCCCCCGGAGGCCGAGCGTGGCCTACAGCCAAGACCCCCGAGTCGGTTTTGACAAAAACCACGACGTCGGGGGCCCCGACGTCGTGGCTTTTGTCGCGGCGTCGACCCCCAAAGGCCTGGACCCCTTCCCCCCGACCGGTTTTTCATCCTGCGTCGTTCTGTGACGGTCCCGAGGCCTGGGAAGGGCCCCCGGAGGCCGAACAGAGCGACAATCTCCCCGTCGTGATTTTTTCACAACTTCCCGGGCGGCTTTCTGACGGCCCCGAGGCCGGACAACTGTATACGGGCCCCCGCGGGCCGAGCCTCGCGAGCAACGGCCCCATCGCCGTGCTGCTCCTGGTCACGACGCCGAGGGGGGTCTGGGCGCCCTCTGCCCCGACTTCGGCATGGCCCTGTGGGGGTCCCGGGGGTCTCATCGGGACGATCGAGGTGGGTACGGAAGGAGTGGCTGCGGTGCAAAGGGTGGCTACGGTGCCCAGCAGCAGTTCCTGTTCATTCTGAGCAGGACTCGCTCCGTCCGCGCCGCCGCGGACGTTGTTCTCTGAAGGCAAGGGGCCGCCCGCCCAACAGCGGCCGCCGTCGGTTTTGGGCAACACTTGTTGTTGGGCGGTGTGCCCGTTTTTCCGTACCCATGTCGGGCGTCCGAATCTCATGGCTCCGAAAGTTCTCATACATTCAACCCGCATAGTGAGGATGGGCAATTTTCCCAAGGGTGCCCTTGCATCCTTGCCTCCTCGGCCCATTCTTGGCCGCTTTTGTCGGCCGCGCCCCCGTGAAAAGCTCCGAAATGGGCGTCCAAGGCCCTTGCATCCTTATCGCGCATCCTTATTATACGGGCCGACTGTATGCTCCCGCCAGTCGTTGGCTCCTCGGACCCTCGCGGTGGCCTGCGGCGCCCGCGAGTCCCCGGCCGGCCGCGGGGCGGCCGCCGCGCCGCCCGCCTCTGCCGCCGGCGCGTGGCGTGCTCCCGCGGCGCCAGCGCCCGCTCGGCGGCCAGGCCTCAAGGGGTCCAGGGACACACACACACACGCACACACACACACGCACACACACACAAGCACGCACAAGCACCCCCCCCCACACACACACACACACACACACACACAGGCATACACACACACACGTACGCACACACACACACACACGCACACGCACGCACACACAACACACACCACACACAACACACACGCACCCGCACGCACGCACGCACGCACGCACGCACTCGCTCGCACGCACGCACGCACGCACGCGCGCGCGCACGCACGCACGCACGCACGAACGACACGCACGCACGCACGCACGCACTCACTCGCGCACGCTCGCACGCACGCACGCGCACACACCCACGCACACGCATTACACACAGACACACAGACGCACATAGACACACAGACACACTCAGACAACACACAACACTCAACACACAACACACAACGCAAAGCAATCAACACACAACACACAACACACGATACAACATACAACACACAGCACATAGCACACAAAACACAACACACAACACACAACCCACAACACACAGCACACAACACACAGCACACAACACACACGCTCAACACATACCATACAACACACAACACACAGCACACACGCTCAACACATTCACACACCACACAGCACACAACACACAACACAACAGACAACACACAACACATGAACCACAACACACAACACCCAACACAGCACACAACACCCAGCACACACCACACAGCACACAACAGACAACACACAACACACGACACACAGCACACAGCACACAACACGCAACACAGAACACACAACACAGCACACAACACGCAACCCACAGCACACAACATACAACACAACACGCAGCACATGACACAACACACAACACACAACACACAAGCACACAGCCACACAACCACTCAACCACACAACCACACCATAACACACAAACACACACAAACAACACACAGTACACAACACACAACACACAACACACAACACACACGACACAGCACACACAACACACAACACACAACACACAACACACACAGCACACACAACACACACAACAGACAACACATCACAACACAAGCACAACACACACCCAGCACATACACAGCACAAACACACACACAGATACACACACGCACACAAGCACAATATTTATATGCACATTCCAGGATTCCCCATATTTCTGGACCTTCTTGGAGGGCTGACAAAAATATCACCGGGACCTCGACACCTAAGTTTCAATCGAGGTTTTGGGCAGTCCAGATAGGTCCACAGGTATGTAGAGCTATGTTTTAAGAATTCTGGGAGGCCAGGGTCGTTCCGTCTCTCCTGGATGTTCGTCTCCCCTCCCGCTGCCCACACTTTCCCCCATCTTGCCCTGGTCATCGACGATTCGTTGTGTCTGTGTGCTTTTTTCCCTCCCTGAAGGCTGTCCCCTGCCTGTGCAGCGGATGTCGGACGGCTGGCTGCGGCGCCAGGGGGTGACGGGCTCCTGGGGAGGAGGAGGTACAGATACCCCTGCTTGGATCGCCGCGGGTTGCAAAGTGGATACGGGGGCTAGAACTGGATGCTAAGGTGGGTGCTACTCGGCCTAACGCAGCTTAGAAGTGGGCTGCACGTGCCCTAAGTGGCTTAAGGGCGTACGGATCTGGGCGAAGTGGGTGGAGCCCACTCAGCGGAGTTGCCTCATCATCCTGAGCCACATAGGGCACTGGTAACCCACTTAAGGTGAGTTAGGCCAGATAGAACCCACTTTAACATACACTTCTAGCCCCCCCATCCCCTTAGCAGCCACCGCGGCGATCCAAATGCCCTTGCCTTGTGATTCGCCTTTGGGGGGGCCTCCTGGGAGGCCTCGTGGCCTCGTGGCATCCCCATCCTGGGGGGGTAAATCGTCCAGTGGGACCAAGGACACGCCAGTTGGGATAGGGATCGGTTGCACGATGTTCAGTCGATTACAAATAACAACGGGAGGTTTCTATCCATTGGGATCCACAAGCTTCCAGACCCTGGATACTGTTGGGTGAAGGGCTCAAGGTTTTCGGATGTTCTCGTCGGTTCTCGGCGGTTTTCCAGCCGCGGATTGCTTTCTGGAAGCTGCGCCTCGCCGAGGGCGTTCCGGGGGTGCCCAGATCGTCCCGAACGGCCGCCTGAGGTCCGAGTTATGGGTCGAAAGCCGCCAGACGCCGAAGGTGGGGGTGAGAGCTAGAGGTAGGTGGATGTCATGACCAGGGCCATGACGTTTTCCCAGGTTTCATGGCCTCTCTTGTGATTGTGAAGGCCTTACGGCCGGTGCCGCCGACCCGGAATGACGACGGCGACAACCACGACGACAACGACAACGACGAGCTGATGACCCTGCCACAGGCTGACATGGGGCGCGATGATGATGATGATGATGATGATGATGATGATGATGATGATGATGATGATGATGATGATGATGATGATGATGATGATGATGATGATGATGATGATGATGATGATGCTGATGATGATGATGATGATGATGATGATGATGATGATGATGATGATGATGATGATGATGATGAGGAGGATGAGGAGGATGATGATGATGATGATGATGATGCTGATGCTGATGCTGATGCTGATGCTGATGCTGATGCTGATGCTGATGATGATGATGATGATGATGAGGAGGAGGAGGAGGAGGGAGGAGGAGGAGGTGGAGGCGGAGGAGGAGGAGGCGGAGGAGGAGGGGAGGAGGAGGAGGGGAGGAGGAAGACGAGGCGGAGGCGGAGGGGAAGACGGAGGCGGAGGGGGAGGGGGAGGGGGGGCGGGAGGTGGATGGGGTGGAAGAGGAGAAGGAGGAGGAGGAGGAGGAGGAGGAGGAGGGGGAGGGGTGGAAGGAGAACGGAGGAGGAGGTGGAGGAGGAGCAGGAGGGGGAAGATGAGGAGGGGGAGGAGGAGGAGGAGGTGGAGGAGGAGGAGGGGGGGGAGGAAATTCCCCAGGTTTCATGGCCCCGCTTCTGATTTCAGTGCGTATTTCCAGCCACCCCCTTGGATGCCCCCCCCCCCTCTTGGACGCCCAGGCCCCCTCGGGTCAAGACAGTTCGTGATGGGAGGTGCTTCGCATTTTTTGGCCTCCCGGGGCCCTCGCCGGGCCCCGGGACTGTCAAACAATGATTCAGGATGAGCGCATGCAACTTTCCCTCCCAACCCCCGACTTTTCGATGAAAAGTGAAGCCGCTCAGTAAAGGAGGGCAACCCTGGCATACACCCCCGGGGGTCGATTCGGACGCACCCCTATCTGGGACTGGCGCCCCCCCATCGTACATCCCAGGGTTGGGCCCCTTGGGCCGTTCGAAACCCCCGCGAAGCCTGGGATAGGGGTCGACATATCCTCTCTTAGAGGAAGCGCCGGGGGGCTGCACCTCTGGGGGGTCCGCGTGGGACGAAGGCCACGACTTTGGAGATGTGCTGATGCCCTCTCAGGCTCCCTGTATGTGTAAGCCGGTCAAGAGCAGTCAAGAAACAGGAAGGGGACGAGTGTTCGACTACTCTTGCTGTTGGAAATATCTGCTGGAGGATGTTGTTCTATTTTTCGTCCAGAGTCCGCCCGCAGGGGTACATGCCCGACCTGACTGTGTGTCCTCGGAGTTTCGTTTCAGCAGTGCGTCGGCGTGCGCGAGCGTCTGGCGGTCGACGAGGTGGGGCGTCGATGCCCGCCTCGTGGCCCGGGCTCCGAGGCGCGATCCCACGTGGGCACTCGGAGGAGGACGCGTCGAGGCAGCGTCGGTTGGCCTCCGGAGGGGGGGGGGGGGAGGCCCTCGTCGCCACGGCTGGTCGCAGCTCGGGCTATGATGTTCCAACCTGCTTGAGCCTTGATCACCCAAAAGACTTCCGAGCACCAAGGAAATACCGAAGCTGGATGGTTTTCGCGCATCGGGCCCTGGGGGGCGATGCTCGCTCGACACTGTCTCGATGCTTTGCTGGGTGCTCGAGCTTGTTTCTGGGATGTGGTTCTAAGAACCACATCGCGCTTTGGTTTCGGGCCCGCCTTGGTCGCGCCGCCGCAGCGCGCGCAGGTCTGTTCAGCGGCAGGGGCAGGCGGCGCGCGACAATGCGAGAACGCGCGGGCGTTCTACGATGCCTTCCCAAGGCCCAATTTCAGGAAGCCGACATGTTGATTTTTTTTTGCAATTCAAAATCGCTGCGGCCTCGCAAGTTCTTAAGTGCGATGGGAGCAACATGAAGCTCGGGGAACTCCTGCGTCTGGACCCTCTGGAGGGGTCCGGAGACCGACCTGTTTGGGGCTGCCGTCGTCTCGGCCCGTCCTCCGAGGCGCGCGGTCACCGTTCGGATGCGCTCCGCGCAGAGGGCACGTCCACGCACAGAGCCACCCGGCATCCACAGGGGCGTCGCGGCACCCTGCACCCACATGCACCTCTGCGCTCCGCACAGAGCCACCACCCTGCATCCACAGGGGCGTCGCGGCCGCGCGGAGTTCGGGCCGCGAGCAAGTGGATGTCGACCTAGTCCATCGGGCCGGGCGAAGAGGGGGGGGATTGGGAAAGGGGGGGGTACGGAAAATGTGCTGCATACGGCTGGTTTCGGCCTCACCGAGGGGCCCATTCCTCGATACATGACCGCCTCCGGCGCTGGGAGGCGCCTGGAAAATCAGCTACGTGAGCTGATTTTCACCCCCCCCCTTTGCTATCCCCCCCTTTCGCCCGACCCGAGTCAAGACGCTGAAGTAGGGTTAAGTCGGGCCTGCCCCTCTACAGGAGGAAGGTTCAAAAATAGCAGAAAAGTAGTATGGGGGAGGATTTGTCGCCTGTAGGGGGACATGCCGGAGCTCAAAGTAGGGGCCGCTTTGGTTTCCGAAGTCGGAAGGGCTCGATGTGTATATGCACCACGTCGCTTGGTCGGCCGGGGAGGCAGGGAGTTTCGGCGGAGGAGGTCGGTGTATATAGACGCTCTGGCCTCGCAGGGGTCGGGCAGCTGGGGCGTCTATACACCGAGCTCCCTGGCCGACCAGCTGACGTTGTGTATGTATGTATGTATGTATGTATATATGTATGTATGTATGTCTGTCTGTATGTATGTATGTATGTATGTATGTATATATATATATATATAAATATATCTGTATGTATATATTTATATAAGTTACACATATATACACGTAGCGTCATACATATAAACACATATTCACATATATTTATCGAGCCCCTCCCAGGAAGGGGACCGCGGTTCTTTCGGTCACTCCGTGGCTGTTCTTTTGGCCCTCCTCGCGCACCCGGGCTCTTCTATAGTGACCGGCTGATGGGGGGAGAGATGGTCTCTCCTGAACAAGAATGGGTTTGGGCAGATGGAAAATCAACAGGTGTAGTTAGAACTCCCTAAAATACGAAAGTTCGAAATAAGTTCAAGACGGCCCCCTGGCACGACGATGACTCTTCCAAACTTTTGATTTGTTTTGCACTTTCGAACTTCTGGCTAACTTTTTTGAAGAGTTTTTGTTGCTGATAAGTTTGGTTTCGTTGTTTGAGCTTTTGAGCTGTCTTCGTTTTTTTGGACTGCTGGAACTTTTTCTAACCTTTTCCTGTCTGTCGAGCGCTATCTGAACTTTTTCAGAACTTGTTTATCGCTGCCGAACTTTTCCGAACCTTTTCAGGACTTCAGGATTCCAGCAACGTTGACCTTGAACTTTGAAAAAAGCATTGGCCTCACACTTTTCCGAGCTTCGGATATTTTAACATGAGGACCGTTGGCGCCCCCTCAGCCTGTTACAAAGCAGGGGCTTCGTTCCTCCGAGGGCCTTTCTCATTGCAGCAGCTCGATTGTATGTCGTCAGTCACCACCCACCAAGCCACCCCAACCCAACCCGAAGGCCCCGATTTGCCACCCACTCCCAGAGGGGGGCGGCGGCGGGGAGCATTGAAAAAGCACATATGGAAGACCCGTACCCCCCGCCCCACACCCAAAGTTTGTGTCTTCGTGTTGGGCTGGGGTGGTCTGGTAGGTAGTCAGTTCGCGAGCCTGCGGGCATCCTGCTCCCTGTGGGCCGCTGCGTGTCTGTACGGTAGGTTCACGCGGCGTTGGCGCGCCGGCGACGCCGGCGAACGCGTTCAAGGCTGAAGCCTGCGACGCGGAAGCACCGATGGAAATGGCAACGTCACTCGACCCGACTGAACTTAATCTCGAGAACGATCGGGGCCGTGATCGGTTCGAGGTGGAACGATCGACGCGGTGTCAGAAACCAGCGTCGGCGTTTTCGTTAAGTCGGGCACGTCCCTCTACAGGAGGAGAATTAAAAAATAGTTAAAACATGCTCTGGGGACGATTGTTGTTGTTGTTGTTGTTGTTGTTGAACTCTCATTCTGGAAGAATAATTATTGTTGATCCCACCCCACCGGTGCACATTGATTTTTTTCAATTGAAGTGCCACCCCCGGGGTTCGCACCTTGTTTTTTCTAAAGGAAAGTCTTCCTGCTCAAACTGTGCCCCTGCCCCCCGGGCTACAACAACAACGGCTCCCGCATGAGACTTCCTCGTTTTTACTCAGGACCCCCGCTCCCGCCTGAGACTTCCGCGCAATTTACTCAGGAAAGGCGCTCCCGTCTGAGACTTCCTCGCAATGTAATCAAGACCCCCGCTCCCGCCTGAGACTTCCGTGCAATTTACGTGGGAACGGCGCTCCCGCTTGAGACTTCTTCGAATTTTACTCAGGACCCCCGCTCCTGCCTGACATTTCGCGCAATTGACTCAGGAACGGCGCTCCCGCCTGAGACTTCCTCGCAATTTAGTGAGGACCCCCGCTCCCGCCTGAGACTTCCGTGCAATTTGCTCAGGAACGGCGCTCCCGCTTGAGACTTCCTCGCAACTTAGTCAGGGCCCCCGCTTCCGCCTGAGATTTTTTCACAATGTACTCAGGACTGCGCTCTCGCGTGCGACGTCCTCACAAATTATTCTGGAATTGCGTTTCGGCGCTCAGGAACCACGCACGCGCCAAGGACGCCTTCACAACGTGGTATCTTCCCTCTTCCTTCGTCCTTCCCCCTCCCCTTCCTCCCACTCTCCCTCGTTCTTCCCCTCCTCCTCTTGCAGGGCCCGCGCCAATTCCAATGGCGGGCAGAGAGATGTACGCCCCCGAAGGATTGTCCGCCCGTTCCGGTTTGCCCGTACGTCTAAGCCCGCCGGCCCCAGCAAAGAGAAATAATCCCCCCGAAAGGGGTGTGATCGAAGACGAAGAGGGCGGGCATCGAGGGTGTAGGGTATACGTGTTGAATGACTCGCGGGCAAGTAAGAGCGCACAGCCTTAAAATGGTTGTTGTTGTTGTTGTTGTTGCTGTTGTTGTTGTTGTTGTTGAACATTATTTCTTCTTAAGCATAATTATTGTTGGGACCCCTGGTGCGCGCCCCCCCCGCCGCGCCTAGGCCGCAGCCACGTTTTCATCATTTTCGTGAGGAAGCCTCAGGCAAAACGATGTGTACCAGATCCGGTTGTTTTGTTGTCCCCCGCTTTCCCTTGCAAAAAATAAGCTAAAGTGGACATTTCTTGTTCTAACATAACCAAACTTCAAGAATCCCTTGCAAAAAAAAGGTAAAGTGGACATTCGCGCGCGCAAGACGAAATCCTTCCAAAACCTTAGTTTTCGTAGCGATTTTAACATAAAAACATAAAAAACAATGGTTTTTCAAAAACAAATTGTCAAACTTTCATCCCGCGCGCTCTTGCGGATTCGTAGGAAACCCAACACTTTTTAAACATTTCTGTCAAACGGGCTTTTGCGAGCAACTTTTTCGAACTTCTGCAACAACGGTTGCGCACCTGCCAGGGCCATCATCCCTGTCAAATAATACCATGCGGGACACATTCGTTTTTTCTTCGCGCGCGCACGCCGTCGTCGTCGGCCGCGGGGCCCTGAATAGTAGCCACGGTCGTCCGCATGCCACGAAGTGAAGTGTCCGAACGTCATAGGGCGGGAAGCTGGGTGTGGGTGGTGGCGAAGAGTCGTTTGGAAATTTGGTAGAGCTTGAACCGGCCCCCCCACAAAGTGGGGGTATTGCCCGCCTCCTATGAAAACCCTGGCACTGGTGAGAACGGAGTGTCCCCACGTGCTAGTAATTGTTGTTGTTGTTGTTGTTGTTGTTGTTGTTGTTGTTGTTGAACATTATTAATTCTAAAGAATAATTATTGTTGGGGCCCCTGGTGCGCGCCCCCCCCGCCGCGCCTAGGCCGCAGCCACATTTTCATCATTTTCGTGAGGAAGTCTCAGGCAAAACGGGGTGTCCGGATCCGGTTGTGTTGTTACGATCGGTTTTCCCTTGCAAAAAATAAGGCAAAGTGGACATTTCTTGTTCTAACATGACCAAACTTCAAGAATCCCTTGCAAAAAATGACACGAAGTGCACATTCGCGCGCGCAAGACGAAATCCTTCCAAAACCTTAGTCTTCGTAGCGATTTTCACATAAAAACATGAAAAACCCAATGGTTTTTCAAAAAAAGGGTTTCAAAAATTCACCCCGCGCGCTCTTGCGGATTTCTTAGGAAACCCAATACTTTTTCAACATTTCTGTCAAACGGGCTCTTGCGAGCAACTTTTTCACGTGCTTCGAACTTCTGCAACAAAGGTTGCGCGCCTGCCAGGGCCATCATCCCTGTCAAATAATACCATATGGGACACATTCGTTTTTTCTTCGCGCGCGCACGCCGAAATCTTCAATTGCAGGGGGAAAAGTCGTATACTAAGCTAGCTTCCACAAAATGTTACCACAACAAGTCATTGTACCCATGCGCCAGTGTAGTAGCCAAGGTCGTCCGCAGGCCACGAAGTGAAGTGTCCGAACGTCATAGGGCGGGAAGCTGGGTGTGGGTGGTGGCGAAGAGTCGTTTGGAAATTTGGTAGAGCTTGAACCGGCCCCCCCACAAAGTGGGGGTATTGCCCGCCTCCTATGAAAACCCTGGCACTGGTGAGAACGGAGTGTCCCCAGTCTAAATAATTGAACATTATTTATTCTAAAGAATAATTATTGTTGGGGCCCCTGGTGCGCGCCCCCCCGCCGCGCCTAGGCCGCAGCCACATTTTCATCATTTTCGTGAGGAAGTCTCAGGCAAAACGGGGTGTCCGGATCCGGTTGTTTTGTTGACGCCCGCTTTCCCTTGCAAAAAACACTATAAAATGAAATTTCTTGTTCTAACATAACCAAACTTCAAGAATCCCTTGCAAAAAATGACACGAAGTGCACACTCGCGCGCGCAAGATGAAATCCTTCCAAAACCTTAGTTTTCGTAGCGATTTTAACATAAAAACATGAAAAACCCAATGGTTTTTCAAAAAAAAAAATCAAAATTCATCTTGCGCGCTCTTGCGGATTTCTGAGGAAACCCAATATTTTTTTCAACATTTCTGTCAAACGGGCTCTTGCGAGCAACTTTTTCACGTGCTTCGAACTTCTGCAACAACGGTTGCGCGCATGCCAGGGCCATCATCCCTGTCAAATAATACCATATTGGACACATTCGTTTTTTCTTCGCGCGCGCACGCCGTCGTCGTCGGCCGCGGGGCCCTGAATAGTAGCCACGGTCGTCCGCATGCCACGAAGTGAAGTGTCCGAACGTCATAGGGCGGGAAGCTGGGTGTGGGTGGTGGCGAAGAGTCGTTTGGAAATTTGGTAGAGCTTGAACCGGCCCCCCCACAAAGTGGGGGTATTGCCCGCCTCCTATGAAAACCCTGGCACTGGTGAGAACGGAGTGTCCCCAGTCTTAAATGATTGTTGTTGTTGTTGTATTTTTGACTATTTGGGAGTATTAGTTGGATTATTTTTTGATGTATCCGTCCAAGATCCGCCTGTAGGGGGACACGCCCGACCTCACGTTATCGCCACACGAGCCTGCCGTGCGCAACCGGTCCGTAGTCGGAGAGCGTGAGGGGCCGGGTAAGTGGCCTGAAGTCGGGCCTTCCGCCCTGCAGGGGGTATATTCAAACATCAGCACAAACAGCAGCATGGGGGCGGTCTCTCCATTGCTTTTTGATCACCTTCGAGCATTCCTTCCAGCATCCGCCTGTAGGAGGACATGCCCGACCTGAGAGTGGCCAGAGCGGGCGGCCCCTGCCCTCGCGGCCCGTGTGCCACCTGCTCGCCCACGGAGGCCCGTCCACGGCTCGGCGGCGAGCGCTTCTGGCATCGCTCGGGCGTGTGTGTGTGTGTGTGTGTGTGTGTGTGTGTGTGTGTGTGTGTGGTGTGTGTGTGTGTGTGTGCGTGTGTGTGTGTGTGTGTGTTTTCTCGGAGAGGGCCATCGAGGAGCATCTCTCGGGCCATCCTGTGCGAAGCACATGCACGCACGAAACCGATACATGCACGGGGAGTCGGACGTCCGAGCGATGGCGAGTGGCTGCCCACAGCTCGGCGGCGAGCGAGGGGGACGTGAGAGGGAGAAGGCCTTCTCGCCTTCTCAGAAGGCGGCGGGACTTCTCTCAGAAGCCCTCGCGCCGTCTGAGGAGGTTTCTCTGTCTCCGGGGAATGCTCCGAAGGCCTCTCGGGAGGCCGAGAGGCTCCCGAGAGGTCGGAAGGCCGGGGGGAACCCCCCCCCGCGCGCCGCCGCAGGAGGGATGTGGATTCGGGGGCGGCGCCACGAAGGGGGCGATGGCCAGGGGGGCCTTGGATCTCGCGGCGGGGGCCATGACGTCTCCTCAGACCTCATGGCGCTCCTGCTCCTTCCGAGGCGTCCCCGGGCCCCCCACCCCCCGGGCCGCGCACGCGCCGCCGGCCACGACTTTTGCGCCCCCCGCCCCTCTTGGGACGCCCCCCGCTTGGCCGCCCCTGGTGGGCACGGGCAGGAGCTGCTGGGCAGCAGGTCGCCCCGCCGGTCCTGGCCCTGTGCACGCCCTGGAGCGGCACGCTGCCCCCACGTGCTTTTCGTCCCCGAGCGTCCACGGGCCAAGCTTTTTTATTGTCCGGCCTCCCACTCGCGAAGCGGAGAGGCACGTTGTCCTCTAGTCGGGCCTGTCCCTCTACAGGAGGATTTCTTAACAATAGTCAAGCAAATCGTACGAGGGCGTTTTTTTTTCGGGGGGGGGTCTTGTCAGTAGTTTTCTGACTACTTTGCATTTTCCTTCAGAATCCGCCTGTAGGAGGACATGCCCGACCTGGCGATGCCCGCAGGCAAGGCAGAGCGTGTCGCTGGGGCCGCCGCCGCGACACGCTGAGCAGAAGTTCCCAGCCGCGTGTCTCCCGCCCGCGCGAGAGGCGCCGCGAGCTGGCCGACGCCCTGATGGCAGCGTACGCGGACGTCGTCCAGGTTCGCAGGAGGCACAGCTGCACCACCCGGATGCCTGGCCAGGTCCCTCCCGGGCCCTGGCACTGCTGCTGCATTCGCTGACGGCCAGGTGCTTCGGGGAGGTGGCCGCGCCAGACGGTGAAGCGCTGCTCCGCGAATCCAGTCGAAGTGCGCGGGGGCGGAGGCACACTACATGTGCCTCGCGTTGTTGCCCGGGAAAACTCATCAGCACTCACGTGTACTACTACTTCAGAGCTGCTCTTGACATGTTCCAGCATTTGTTCCACACAATGCTGGTGTACACGTCTCGGACTATTTCAGCTGGTTTCCTGCATAGTCCGTTCCCAGCGGGATGTTGCCGTTGCAACTCTACAAACTACCTCCGACATACTGAGCCTCAAACATGCGCGACGTAAATTGCCCGTGTATCTGATGTTCTGGGTACGGGTGGCATTGCGTGCGAAGTGCTTGTTGGTGCCTCCTCTCCAGTGTTGGTCGTCGTAAACTTTCCGACTAGCGCCGGTCCTGACCGCGCTTCGCTCTGCTTCGATTTTGGCGGGGGCGACACCGATAGGGTGAAGGGGACGACCTTGCAGGGGCGCGTCAATAACTTTTGAGGTGTCGCCCAGGGTTGTAGGTTGCAGTGCAGGAGCTGTTGGCCTCGGCCAGGAGGGTGTATACACCATGCCAGGGCCTTCGATGGCCCTGTCCAGTCACGGTGGTGGTGCATCGGTGTCTTCTGCGTGCCAGGGGCTCCGAGAGACCTCGTCGCTCGCGGCGGCCCAGGAGCACCTGCCGACGGTGCTGCGGTTCATCACGGCCAAGGTCGCCGTGCATGGCGTGGCCGAGGACGTGCTCCTGTCGGCCTGCAGGGTCCTCGGAGGCATCGCCCAGGTCCACCCCCGGGCGGTGTCCGACTTCTGCTTCGCGGACCGATCCCTCTCCATCCCACGCTGTTAAAGATCGCAAAGCACATAAGCAAACACTATGCAGAGCCCTCGACCCCAACTCCCTGCGGTATGTTTCGAGATGCATCGACTCGTGAGGGTCCCAGAGCCCGACGCTGGGGCGACGCGGACCGACCCGAGATCCCACGCCGCGGAACATCGCCAAAGCACGCAGCCGAAACGTGTAGAGCCTCGACCCCATCTCCCCGCAGCATCTCTCGAGGCGGATCGGCCCGTGAGGGTCCCAGAGCCCGACGCACTGGTCAGCTGCACGTGAGAGTGACCCTTCGCCAGAGTGACCGTCGGTGTGGGCCCACTGGAGTCCCCCGATCGCCGAACGCGAAGCGGCAGTGGTGTCTTGCGCGCTTGTGTCTGGCCCTCCCGTGGCCCCCAAGAGGCCGAGCACCAAAGGTCACTCTTAGCCAGGGTCACTCTTGCGCGTCGCCGAATTGGGCGAGAGCGCCCGCCGTGGATTTTCGCGCGATCGTTTGGGATCCGCGAGGACGAGTGCGGCTGCGTCACGAAGCTGCTGGGCTTCGCTCTCGGATCGCCCGACCCCCAGGCGGGCGGGGCAGAGTCCAAAGGGCTGGGCGACTCGTCTCCAATCGACTTGTGGGGATCAAGCTCGATGCATCGAGGTGCGTCGAGGTGGATCCAGCGAAGTCGAGGCACACGCAGATGCAGACACATCTGGGCAGACGTAGAGACGTCCAGGCCAACCTGGAGCACACCGTCGACGCCCCAGCGCGAGTCGAGGGACAGCAGGAATCGTCAGCCCATCGACGAGTGAAAGCAGGCGGGGCCGACTGCATGGGCACTGGCGCGCAAGCTGCCCGCGCACGCTCTCGCGCTAGCGCGCCCCCTTCCAACGCGCGCGCAAGAAGCCACCGCGCGGCCAAATCGGAGGAGGAGGAGGAGGAGGAGCCCCAACGGCTCCCGGAGGCGACGGTGGGGGCGAGCGAAATATCCGGGAGAGAGAGAGAGAGAGAGAGAGAGAGTGCAGTGCACGTACCCGGGGGCGCCAGTGGCCCATTGCTGTCTTCGGCGAGGCTTCCCAGCAAACCTGCCAGTCAAACTCGACTGCTGCACGTGCAGTTCTGGAGTCAGGGACGGGGTGTGGCACAAAAGGGGTGTGATGCCAATCGTGGGAATGGAGATGCTCTCTAGGTTGGGTGGCACCGCCAGGCTCAGCATTGGCACCACACGCCTTTCTGCCACACCCCTTTCCGACCTTCAGAGCAGCGCACGCCCCTTGGCTATTCGCCCCTGTCGTCGCCTCCGATCCCCAGGCTCGGCGGCGCAACCGGAGGGGAAGGCGCGACCCCCCCGGCGCGGCGGCGCGACCAGGAGGGTGAGATTCTCAGAAGGCCCAGAAAGGCCTCTGGCCCTTCGAGCAGCTCTCTGAAGCCCCTCTCCGCAGCCGCAGGAGGGCCCCTCCTCAGAAAGCAGGGGGGGGCCTCTGAGAAGCCCCGCCGCCTTTGGGAAGGCCTGCCCCCCCTCGCTTCCCATCCCCGGGGGTAGCAATTCGTTCCGGAGCCGTTTTTTGATGGCCCCGTGTTCCGAACTTGGCCCCCGAGGGCCGACACCCAGGAAGACCGCTCCGATTGTTTTTTTTTTTTTTTTTTTTTTGTTTTTTTAGAACATTTAGAAAATACCCTCGGAGCTCTGGGTTCGTCGCCCCCGCTCCTTCCGTGGCTCTGTCGAAGTACAGAACACGACATAAAAAGCATCATTTCTCGAAGCTCCGCGCGGACTTTTCTCTAGATCGGCGCCAGGGAGGGGGGGGTGCAGCGCAGATCCAGTACAAATCCGCGCGGAGTTCTCGGACCACCACGCTCACAAGCTAGGTCAGGACACAAAGGAACAAACTCCAGCATCCGCTTCTTCCCTATCCCCTCAGCCGTCCCCGCATCGATCCAAGTATCGTCGGCTCCGCTCCTTTGTTGCTCGGGTGCAGGTGCCGCGCGGCCGCAGAGCTCTTGAGAAGGCCTGCCCCACCCCTGGGGAGTAGTTTTTCGTTCTGGATCCGTTTTTGGATGGTCCCGCTGCCCGAAAACGGCCCCCGAGGGCCGACTGCGAGGAAAACCGCCCCGATTGAATTATCCGGGCAAAGCAACCTAACAGCGATGTGTATAAGCATATCTGGAAGCATTCCCCTTACGATTCAGGTGAGAATCCAGTTGTAGAATTCTGCTGTTCTCGCAGTCGCAGCCTCAGCCTGCCTCGGCTTGCCTCGGCCTCAGCCTCAGCCTGCCTCGGTCTCAGCCTCAGCCTCAGCCTGCCTCAGCCTCAGCCTGCACCAGCCTCAGCCTCAGACTCAGCCGCAGCTTGCCTCAGCCTCAGCCACAGCCTCAGCCTCAGCCGCAGCCTGCCTCAGCTTCAGCCTCAGCCTCAGCCTGCCTCGGCTTGCCTCGGCCTGAGCCTCAGCCTGCATCGGCCTCAGCCTGCCTCAGCCTGCCTCAGCCTCAGCCGCAGCCTGCCTCAGCCTCAGCCTGCCTCAGCCTCAGCCTCAGCCTGCCTCAGCCGCAGCTTGCCGCAGCCTCAGCCACAGCCTCAGCCTCAGCCTCAGCCTGCCTCAGCTTCAGCCTCAGCCTCAGCCTGCCTCGGCTTGCCTAAGCCTCAGCCTCAGCCTCAGCCTGCCTCAGCCTCAGCCTCAGCCTGCCTCAGCCTCAGCGTCAGCCTCTCAGCCTCAGCCTGCATCAGCCTCAGCCTCAGCCTCAGACTCAGCCGCAGCTTGCCTCAGCCTCAGCCACAGCCTCAGCCTCAGCCTCAGCCTGCCTCAGCTTCAGCCTCAGCCTCAGCCTCAGCCTCAGCCTGCCTCAGCTTCAGCCTCAGCCTCAGCCTCAGCCTCAGCCTCAGCCTCAGCCTCAGCCTCAGCCTCAGCCTCAGCCTCAGCCTCTGCCTCAGCCTCAGCCTCAGCCTCAGCCTCAGCCTCAGCCTCAGCCTCAGCCTCAGCCTCAGCCTCAGCCTCAGCCTCAGCCTCAGCCTCAGCCTGCCTCAGCTTCAGCTTGCCTCAGCCTCAGCCACCGCTTCAGCCTCAGCCTGCCTCCGCTTCAGCCTCAGCCTCAGCCTGCCTCGGCTTGCCTAAGCCTCAGCCTCAGCCTGCCTCGGCCTCAGCCTCAGCCTCAGCCTGCCTCAGCCTCAGCGTCAGCCTCTCAGCCTCAGCCTGCATCAGCCTCAGACTCAGCCGCAGCCTGCCTCAGCCTCAGTCTCAGCCTGCCTCAGCCTCAGCCTGCTTCAGCCCCAGCCTCACAGCTGGCTCCGGGCAATCAAAATGTGGCCTGGGAATTGTGTTCGGGGAGCACGAAGAACACGAAGTGGCCTACAGTTGGCTCCGGACATTCAAAATGTGGCCTGGGAATGGTGTTCTGGGAACACGAAGAACACGAAGTGGATTACAGTTGGCTCCGGGCATTTAAACTGTAGCCTGGGAATGGTGTTCTGGGAACACGAAGAACACAAAGTGGCCTACAGTTGGCTCCGGGCATTCAAACTGTGGCATGGGAATGGTGTTCTGGGAACACGAAGAACACGAAGTGGCCTACAGTTGGCTCCGGGCATTCAACATGTGGCCTGGGAATGGTGTTCTGGGAATGGATTCCTAAGGATTCCTAAGAATTCGCAAGGATTCCTAAGGATTCCTGGGGCTGCCGGTTTTGTCTGGTTTTGTCCGGATCCCGCCCAGACCCCCCTGGGGCGTCAAGATGCTCTCTTTTGACCCCACTAGAAACCTATCAGTCTTCGCTGTTAGGTAAAAAACATGTCTTGGCGGCGAGCGAGGCGGGGAAATGAGACGGAGCAGGCCTTCTCAGAAGGCTCGGAAGCCCCCCACTCTCCCGAGAAGTGTTCGGAGCCCTCGAAGACGCAGAAAACAAACTCTCAGAAGGCGCGAGGGCCTCTGGGAAGTCCCGCCGCCTTCTAAGTATCACCGAGCGCGTTCCACTACTCACTACTCGCAGAGTGCCGACTCGCAAGGGCCCGAAAACACGTGTCTGCCTCGATGTAAGGGGGGGGGAGGAGGAGGAGGAGGAGGAGGAGGAGGAGGAGGAGGAGGAGGAGGAGGAGGAGGAGGAGGAGGAGGAGGAGGAGGAGGAGGAGGAGGAGGAGGAGGAGGCGGAGGAGGAGGAGGAGGAGGAGGAGGAGGAGGAGGAGGAGGAGGAGGAGGAGGAGGAGGAGGAGGAGGAGGAGGAGGAGGAGGAGGAGGAGGAGGAGGAAGGAGGAGAGGAGGAGGAGGAGGAGGAGGAGGAGGAGGAGGAGGAGGAGGAGGAGGAGGAGGAGGGGGAGGGGGAGGGGGAGGAGGAGGAGGAGGAGGAGGAGGAGGAGGAGGAGGAGGAGGAGGAGGAGGAAGAGGAAGAGGAGGAGGAGGAGGAGGAGGACCTCTGAGGGCCTCTGGGCCTCGTGATGGGTGCTCTAAAAGCCCCTGGGGACTTCTGGAGAGCCTCGGAGCTCCGGGCTCGTCGCCCCCGCTCCTTGAGTTGAGTCGGGCATGTCCCTCTACAGGAGGGATGTTCAATAATAGTTACAAAATAGTCAGGGGGCGTTTTTTCCAGTATTCCATGTATTTTTGGAGCATGTTTGACTTTGCTCTGTAGGGGTACATGCCCGACCTAAGCCTTGAGAATTTCCGATCCGGATCTGTCTCTTGGATCGCCCCGCGGCCCGGCAGCGGCCCCCGAGGGCCGCAGAGCTGGGACAAGCGCGCCCGGATTTTTCTCAGAATCGAAGGGCGTGCTGCTGCTAAGTCTCCGGGTGGCGCAGAGGTCGCCTCACCAGTCGGGGGCTCGTCGAGGGGAGGACTGTCCCCAGGTTGGGCCAGGGAGCGGGCCCAGCTGGATGCTCTCGCTTGGCGCGTTTCCTTCTTCCAGGGGCCGTCCGGAGCGATTTTCCTTCCAACCCTTATCTTTGCCCCAACCCCCCCCGAACCAGGGCAATGGTCCCAGGACGGATGTGGAGGACGAAGAAGATCGAAGAGGAGAAAACGTCATAAACACAAACTTTTGTGGCGCCGCGCGGCTTTCTTGGATCTGCGCTGGGACCCCCTGGCGGCGGCTCCGGCGCTGCCCCTGGCGCGCTCCGCGCGCCAGGGAGGGGGGGTCCAGCGCAGATCCAAGAAATCCGCTCGGAGCGCCACAAGTTTATGTTTATGTTTTTTTCGACAAGAAGAGTTTGAGAAGGGAGGAATAACGAGGATAGGAAGAGGAGGAGGAGGAGGAGGAGGAGGAGGAGGAGGAAGAAGGAGGATGGGACGAGATGCGGATGACGATGGGGAGTTTGGGGAGGAAGAAGAGGGAGGAGGGGGAGGAGGAGCATCACAAAGGGAGGAGGGGGAATACGCCTCCTACAGGCGCTTCTGCAGGACGAAGGTCGGTCTTCTGGGTCGTCGGAGATCTGGCTTCGGTGTTTCCAGGCCATCGATCGGATTGTCTCCGGTCTCCGGCGGCCGCTTGGGACGATGCGGGCACCCCCGGGAAGCGTCTTCGGCGAGGCGCAGCTGCAGGAGAGCATTCCGAGGCTGGAACACCCGCCAAATCCTAGGCATCGCTCGGACGTGTTCTTTTTTTCTCGGCGAGGACACTCGAGGAGTATCCTGGATCATCTGGCAACAAAAACGCCAGAAATCAGCCAATTCACGGGGAATGGACGTCCGAGCGATACCGAGAATCTGGTTGACCCACAAGGGGGTCCAGCGAGAACAAAGTGGTGCAATACACTTGGTGCAGTCGATTTGTGGGGCTGCAATTGATTTGGGGCGAGGGCCTTCCGGGAGGCCGACACGAGCGAGAACGAGGCAAGAGGTTGGCGGTATCGGTGCCTCTTCCTCCTCCGAGAAGCAGCACCTGCGCATCGGGCGGCCCGAGCGCTGGGGTCGTCGCTTCTAGGAGAACGGAGAATGACCTAAACATAATAACTCGGCGGTCCGCGCCGATTCCTCGGACCTGCGCTGGCTGGACCCTCCTCCTTCGCGCGGAGCGCTCCAGGGACGGCGCCGGAGGCGTCGCCGGGGAGGGAGGGGGGGCATCGCGGATCCGAGAAATCCGCTCGGACTTCCGAGCTTTTATGCTTATGTCGTTCTTCGTTCCTCCAGCCTCCGCTCCCTCGTGGCTCGGGTTGACCCAACAGGGGGTCCAGCGACAAGGGGGTGGTGCAATAGATTTGGTGCAATAGATTTGTGGGGTTGCAATGCATTGCCCGAAGTGGCTCAAGGGTGTACAGATCTGGGCTAAGTGGGCGGAGCCCACTTTGCGGATTTAGCCCATCATCCTAAGCCACATAGGGCCCTTGCAACCCACTTACAACGTGGGTTAGGCAAGATCAGACCCACTTTAGCATCCATTTCAAACCCCTACCATCCCCTTAGCAACCACCGCGGCGATCCAAGTAGCTTCCGCTCCCTCTTGGCCCAGGTGCGGGAGCTGGGCTACCCGCTGGCGCACCTGCGGGACCCGGGGCCGTCGCCGCCGGCGGCGGACTGAGCTCGGCGCGAAGGCTTCGGCGGCGGCGGGCGGCACGCCCAGTGAGTGGGGCCGCGCGCGCGCTTGCGCCGGGGCGCCAAGGCGAAGCCGCAGCGCTGTGCGCTCGAGCGCGCTGGGTGCGCACGGCAAAGCAATACCCATCGGTCGTTGAAGACAGGTATTCTTGGATTCCCATATTCCAGATCTACTTTAATAAGCGCCCTCCTTCCATGATCGAGTGGCTTCACCTGTTTTCCGTCCTCCTCAGAAGGCGGACGGAACCCTATCTACTTTCAAGGCTTTCCTACTTCGTGTTTCTACCTACTTCTTCCGACCGATAGGTAATGTGGCGGCGGCGGCAGCGGCGGCGGTGGCGGCGGCGGCGGCGACGTAGAGCAGCCGATGCGCGCCTGGGCGCCTTGGAGCTGGCGTGGGCGCGCCTCGGCGTCGTATACGCGCGCCCAGGCGCTGCGGCTGGCTCAGCGCGCGGGGGACGCAACAGTAATGCCTCGATTTCGCCTGTGTGGGCTTCCTGGGATGCCCTCGTCGTCACCGCTGGACTCGCCTCGACATCCTGGTCAGTAGCGCACTCCTGGGGAGGTCGGGAGAGTAGCCGTATCGGTACCTGTTGGTTTCCCCAGACAGGGTCCCAGACATGCGACGTCTTGATTTTTTCAGGACGGCGTCCTTGGAAATCCCGATCCTTTCCCCGGGGCCGGTTTTTCATCCTGAGCCGTTTTTCGACGGTCCTGGGGCCCGACGAGGGACCCCAGGGGCCGAAAGTAGTGAAACATTTGCCGTCCTGATTTTTTAGCGACGCGATCATGTCTGGGGTGGGGTCGAGGTTAACGGGCGTTTTCGTCGGCTGTCGGCGGTTTTCCAGCCTCGGGGATGCTCTCCAGCAGCTGCGCCTCGCCGAGAGTCTCCGGGGGCGCCCAGGTCGTCCCGGAGCTGCCGTCGGAGGCTGGAGGAGGAGGAGGAGGAGGAGGAGGAGGAGGAGGAGGAGGAGGAGGAGGATCGAGGAGGAGGAGGATCGAGGAGGAGGAGGAGGGGGAGGAGGAGGAGGAGGAGGAGGAGAAGGAGGATCGAGGAGGATCGAGGAGGAGGGGGAGTGGACATCATGGCCGCGGCCACCATCTTTCCCCAGATTTCAGTGCCCCTCTTCTTGATTCAGCACGTTCCCTGGCCCCCTCTCTTGGGCCGCGTACATGCCTCGGGCCACGATCTGCGAGCTCCCCTCGTGTACGAGCCCCCTCGTGAACGCCCCCCCCTTGGACGCCCCGAGCAAGCGAGGGCGCCCAGACCCGAGAAGAATCGTGACGGGAGGCTTAAATTAGCCTGACGAAGGTGAGTGCCGCAATTGTGATTCACTTTTTCGGTGGTGATCCCTCTGAGGCAACGAACCGTGCTAGGGGTGTGCCGAAATGAGTGACACAACGCAAACGAAAACGATTGATCTGAGTACGTAGGGAGACTGGGCGCGGGTGATTCTGAGCGCGAGTGCGTCTGACTGTGAATGAATATGCGTGCGAGCGAGTCTACGTGCATGAATGCGAGTATGACAAAGCATGGTGTAATTGTATTTGAATGTCAATAGTTTGAGAATGACTGCTTCTGAGTACTCGTGACGCTGGGCGTGGCCGCCGCAAGGGGCTTCCCCGGGACTCCCCGACGGCATCGCCCGCGCGCCGCGACGCCAATGTCGGCGCGCCCCCCCGCGAGGATCGCGCCCGCTTCCTGCCCTTCGTTTACTCCCTCTTTGCCCGCGCACTCAAAAGTCCAATCCTGCGGGCGCAGCGCAGCGCGGAGTCCCCGCGACGCGCGCAGGTCGCCCCGGAGGGGTCCCAGCGACGCGCGCGGGTCGTCCGCTGCGCGGAGCAAAAAAACTAGCTGGCTGGCTGATAGCGGGCAGGCCTTTTGCCACTGGGCAGAGCGACGGCGGGCGAGCGAGGCGCGGAACTCCGGCGGCCTCCGACGGAGGTGTATTGGGTGGGGGAGACGCACGCGGACTGCGCCACGGGGACCTTCGGTGGAGCTCCCTAGGGGGCCACGACACGCTGTATTGGGTGGGGGAACCGCATGCCCACTGCGCCACGGGGACCTTCGGTGGAGCTCCCTATGGGGCCACGGAAAGCTGTACTGGGTGGTGGAGACGCATGCGGACTGCGCCACGGGGACCTTCGGTGGCGCTCCCTATGGGGCCACGAAGCGCTGTACTGGGTGAGGGAGACGCATGCGGACTTCGCCACGGGGACCTTCGGTGGAGCCCCATATGGGGCCACGAAGCGCTGTGTTGGGTGGGGGGGGGGGGACGCATGCGGACTGCGCCACGGGGACCTTCGGTGGAGCCCCATATGGGGCCACGAAGCGCTGTGTTGGATTGGGGGGGGGGGGACGCATGCGGACTGCGCCACGGGGACCTTGGTGGCGCTCCCCGTGGAGCCACGAAACGCTGTACTGGGCGGTGATGATGCTGATGTTGTTGTTGGTGATGATGATGATGATGACGATGGTGACGATGCTGCTGATGACGATGCGGATGATGCTGATGCTGCTGGTGATGATGATGCTGATGGGGATGATGATGATGATGATGATGATAATGATGATGATGATGATGATGATGATGATTATGATTATGATTATGATGATGATGATGATGATGATGATGATGATGGTGATGAGAGGAGGGGGGAGGGAAAAGGAGGAGGAGGAGGAGGAGGAGATGCGGGGACCGTCTCCTCAAAACGAGGACCCAACAGCGCAGGTTGTTTGGGACAAATCTATCTTCGGCCTATCTGATTGGGGCTTCCCGGCCCCAGGGACCGTCCAAACACGACTCGGGACGAAGAGCTGGACCGGGGGAGTGCGTACCGTAGCCGTTGCGGCTCCAGCATCTCCGCGCGGCACTCCCGGTCGCCGCAGCGACCCTTCGGACTCTCCGCCGCGCGACAGCGCCAACGCAGCCACAGAGACATGTTCCCGAAAGCGAGCCTGGCGCTGGTGCTGGTCGCGCGCCTCCTCGTTGGGGGCGCCGCCTTCCGCAGGAACAGCACCGCCCTCCACGCGAAGAGCTCGTCTAGGGGGTCCAGCGAGGCCACCGCTGCCGTCGCGGCCATCAACGCCGTGGAGCAGGCCCTCGCCAAGCTGACGTCCAACCCTCGGATGAGCCCAGAGATGGCCGGCGCCGCCAAGAAGGTGACGCAGGAGGTGGAGCAGGCCGCGAAGGAGATCGAGTCGGGGAGCATCTCGAAGGCCGAGAAGATGAAGCTCGTTGGCCACGCCATCACCTCGCTGCAGGGCCTCCAGGGGACGTGGGAGAAGGCCGCCAGGGACGCCCTCGCGAAGGAGAAGACGGCCGAAGAGAAGGAGGCCAGCGCGGCGGCGCGCATCGTGGAGCTGAAGAGGGAGCTGGAGCAGAAGAGGGCAGTGTTGGCCAAGGACGAGACCATGCTGAAGGAGGCCCAGATGCAGAAGGAGATCCTCGAGAAGGCGGAGCAGGCGGAGGGCGGCTCCCAGGAGGAGGCGCGGCAGCAGGAGGCCGAGCTGGCCAGCCTCGAAGCCATGGCCAAGACCATGTCCGCGGCGCCGAGGGCCGAGGGCAAGCAGCACGTGCAGGCGCCCTCGAAAGTGCCGGCGTCCCTGGAGCACGTCGTGGCCGACCTGCGCTCCCGCGCCAAGAACCTCACCGCGGCCCTGGAGCGCCTGGACACCGAGGAGAAGGGTCGCGAGGCCGAGCTGGAGAAGGTGGCGAACAAACAGGTACCCACGCAGGGCCAGAAGGACGCCATCCAGCAGGGCCAGAAGGTGCTCACCATGCTGAAGAAGCAGGCGAGGCGGAGCTACAAGAAGGCCCGCGCCCTGAAGGCGGCGGAGCTGGCCGAGCTGAACGAGGCGATCGGGAGCATCGAGAAGGGCGACGTGAAGGCGCTGTCGAAGCTGATGGCGAAGATGCAGCACGAGACCAAGCAGCTCAGCGCAAAGTCCAAGAACTTCTTGTACTGAGAGCCTCGAGGCCCTCGAACGCCGTGAAGCCCCCGGGGCGCCCGAGGCCCTCGAGGTGCCCCTGCCGACAGCGCGCAGGCGTCTCGCGGCGCATGCTGCGACAGGGCCAGCAGCGCTTGAGCTCAGCGCGCAGGTCTGTTCTCAGGGCTCCCTGGCGCTCCCGCGTGCAGGAGAGCGCACGTGCCCCCAGCGCTCGAGCTCGGTGCTGGGGTATCCTGTGGACGCCAGCTTTGCCGTCGCCGCTGATTGAACTCAAGCCCGGTCATGGAGGCGTGTCGTCTCAGACGCCCGTGTCTCTGCTTTTCCCCTCCTGTGGCAGCGGGGTGCGCCTTGCAAGGAATGCCGCAGGGGCGCCTCGACGGACGTGAAAATCAGGCAGGCAGGGGATTGGGATAAAAAAGATGGCTGAACCTGAGGAATGGGTCAAGCCTTCTGGGGGTCGACGTCATAACGCACATCATGGCGTCCGGGGTCTGGGAGCCGGCCTCCAGACGAGGAAAGGTATCGATACCGCTACCCTTGTGGCTCGTTGTCGCCGGTGTGGGCCTCCTGGAAGGCCCTCGTCGCCGCGGCTGGATTCGCTTCGAAATTGTGGTCTGAGCGGACCCCGGAGAGGTGCGTAGCGGAATCGGCAATTTTTGGTTCCCTCGGGGCTGCCTGCTGACGCGCGTGTCGGGCGACGAGATCTGTTCGCGTCTACTACTTCTGGCCAGGCCCATCCTGGGCCCAGGACCCAGACCCTCGACGTGTCGAGTTTTTTCACAACGTCGACTCCCAGAGGCCTGGACCTCTTCCCTGGGACCAGTTTTTCATCTTGTGCCGTTTTTTGACGGTCCCGGGGCCAGGTGAGGGCCCCGGGAGGCTGAAAGTAGTGAGAACAATCCCCTCTTTTTTTCATATTTGTTTTCAAAGCGCGAGGGGGTCTGGAGAGCGGTGCACATGCCTCCCCAAAGCAGTAAGCCAACTGGTTAAGAACCCCTCGCTGAGGGGTTCTTGACCGTGCTTGCACAGAGGCTCGGTGCAAGCACGGTTCGCGGGATGTATGATCGCATGCGTCTTCAGTACCGTTGCTCCTCCTGCCTCTTCCATGTCTGCAGGAAGAGGAAGCCACACAGAGATCCTGCGACAAGAGAGCAAACCACCAGGACCACCTCCCAAACCCACCAGAGACCACACCGATCCACCTCCTCCCTCCCTCTCCGCCTCATCCTTCTCCTCCTCTTCCTCCGTCCTCCCTCCGCCTCTGCCCCTTACCATGCGCGGCGTGACGCGCCTCCGGCACAGCCCTGCCGAGCTGGCCGGCCGCTCTGCGCTCCACGCTGCGCCACGTGCGTGAGTCTTCTGTGAAGTCGGGCCTGTCCCTCTGCAGGAGGACTATTCAAAAATAGTCGAAAAACAGTCAGGGGACGATTTTTTGACTATTGTTTTGCCATTCTTGACTATTTCCCTACCTAGGCTCTGCCTAGAAGGGTTCTTACTCTCTTAGCTTAAAGGGGCCGGGCAGTGGAACACGCCCCAGGCGGTTCCCCCAGTCCCCTGGGAGCGGTTCCCCCCAGTCCCCTGGGAGCTTTAGCTTTAGCTTTAGCTTTAGCTTTAGCTTTAGCTTTAGCTTAGCTTTAGCTTAGCTTTAGCTTAGCTTAGCTTAGCTTTAGCTTAGCGTTTTAGCTTAGCTTAGCTTTAGCTTAGCTTTAGCTTAGCTTTAGCTTAGCTTTAGCTTAGCTTAGCTTAGCTTAGCTTTAGCTTAGCTTTAGCTTAGCTTTAGCTTAGCTTTAGCTTAGCCTTAGCTTAGCTTTAGCTTAGCTTTAGCTTAGCTTTAGCTTAGCTTTAGCTTAGCTGTAGCTTAGCTGTAGCTTAGCTGTTGCCCAGCTTTAGCTTAGCTTTAGCTTAGCTTTAGCTTAGCTTTCGCTTAGCTTTAGCTTAGCTTTAGCTTAGCTTTCGCTTAGCTTTCGCTTAGCTTTCGCTTAGCTTTAGCTTAGCTGTGGCTTAGCTTTAGCTTAGCTTTAGCTTAGCTTTAGCTTAGCGTTACTGTTACTACTAATGCTGCTTTCCTAGGGGTTCCAACTCCTAGGTAGGGTCGCACTGGGATATTTTTCGCCATTCTTGAATATTTTCTGACTATTTTCCATTTTTCGTTTAATATCCGCCTGGAGGGGGACATGCCCGACTTAAGTCTTGTGCCCCGCCCAGCGCACACTCCCACGAGCACACCTCCCCGACCGCCTCGGAGTCTCCAGGAAACCGATCGACGCTCCCGCCCGCCCGGTGCAGCAGCGAGCCGCCCTCGCCTGCGACCTGGCCGAGCTGAGCAGCCGCGCCCTTCTCGCGACGCTCTCCGGTGGAGAGGCCAGGGGAGCAAAAAGTGACATAAACATACCCACTCGGAGGTCCGCGCGGATTCCTCCGATCGGCGCTGGGGCCCCCCTGGCGGCGCCTCGGGCGCCGCCCCTGGCGCGCTCCGCGCGCCAGGGAGGGGGTCCAACGCCGATCCGAGAAATCCTCGCGGACCTCCAAGTTTTTCCCAACCCTCTTTGGTTGGGTATCCGTTTTGAACAGAGCACTGTGGTCGCGTCCCTCCTTCTCCTTCTCCCGCCTCCTCCTGCCCTCTCTTCGCCGACGATGGGGGTTGCGATCTGAGAAACTGTCGCCACTTTCGAGGGCTGCTTGTGGGTCCTGCGGGCTGAGGCTCCGCGGGGATCTGAACGGGACCTCGCCGTCCCTGGGGGGCTGCGATCTGCGAAACTGTCGCCACTTTCGAGGGCTGCTGGTGGGTCCTGCGGACTGAGGCACCGCGGGGATCTGAGGTAGACCTCGCCGTCCCTGGGGGGCTGCGATCTGCGAAACTGTCGCCACTTTCGAGGGCTGCTTGTGGGTCCTGCGGACTGAGGCACCGCGGGGATCTGAGGTAGACCTCGCCGTCCCTGGGTAGCTGCGATCTGCGAAACTCTCGCCACTTTCGAGGGCTGCTGGTGGGTCCAGCGGAGTGAGGCACCGCGGGGATCTGAACGGGACCTCGCCGTCCCTGGGGGGCTGCGATCTGCGAAACTGTCGCCACTTTCGAGGGCTGCTGGTGGGTCCTGCGGGCTGAGGCTCCGCGGGGATCTGAGGTAGACCTCGCCGTCCCTGGGGGGCTGCGATCTGCGAAACTGTCGCCACTTTCGAGGGCTGCTTGTGGGTCCAGCGGAGTGAGGCACCGCGGGGACCTTAGCGAGACCTCGCCGTCCCTGGCGGGGGCTGCGTTGGTAACCATTACCACGCCCTTATATCCTGATCGGGGGCCTGCGAGCCTTCCGATTGCTGCTCGCAAAATCACAGGCGTCCATGTTACGTCATCGCCCCCGTTGTAGCAATCCTGATGTATTTATGCCCCGCATTGTGCAAGGGTTGGGTACGTCGCCAGGGTAATATAATGTATGTCACCTTGTGTTCCCCTAGGGACACCGTCGTTACCCACCTTGCACCGCCTTTTCAGCCAACTCTGCGTGTTGCCCGCCTGTGGCGACGGCGGCGGCGGCGGCGACGGGGGCAACGGCGACGACGCCGACGACGACGACGACGACGACGACGACGACGACGACGACGACGACGACCCCGCGGCGCATTCGGCCCTCGTGCGCGCAGCGCGCGCGAACTGCGGACCGCGCTCCGCTCTTTAAGCCGCGCCGCTAGGACGTGCCCGCCGTGCGCCGCGGCCCCGCAGGCGTGGTCTCCTGCGTGCTGTTCATGACCACCGTGCAGGCGCTGCGCGCCGCCCGGGTCGCTGGCGCCCTCGTCGCCGTCGCCCTCGTCGCCGTCGTCGTCGGCGCGGCCGTCGGGGGAGGAGGAGGAGGAGGAGGAGGAGGAGGGGGAGGAGGAGGAGGAGGAGGAGGAGGAGGAGGGGGAGGAGGAGGAGGAGGACCAGTGTAAACGCACGACCCACCAACGATGTTGCAATCAAGCCTCCCTCCAAGTTCCCTCTTTAGAGACTCCAGACAGGATGTGTTTTCACTGTGGGAAGAGCCCCGTTGGACGACGACCGTCTGAACATCTTCAACCGTGCCACTGTACCATTCCAAAGAATCTAGACGCTTCGCGTATCCCCACCAGCACGACAATCACGTCATCACCAAGCACGACTTGCCCACCGTGGTCCGAGTCCCCTGCGTGCGGGTTGTGCCTTGGCTGCGAGAATTCCGTGACATTTTGTCCTGTGCAGGTGCCCGAGCATGCAGTGCGCCGTTCAGTTCAGCTCCACCCGTCAGCTCGCAGCTGCTGTCTGAGTGGGCTGGCCGGCCTGCGCCTGTCTTTGCTAATTCGCCTAGTTCGCGTCCCGGACTTTGCTCTCGCCGCCTGACCGTCGTCTCGCGGCCGCGACCGAAAAAGTATCCCCACCAGCCCGTCCAGAAATGAGTCCCAGGGGAGTGGAGGTGATGAGGGAAGCGGGGGAGCATGCAGAAGAACACAGGGCGGGGTAAGCCACCATATACCCCAAGAGGGGGAGGATGTATGAGGAGTCGTCGTCGTCGGAGTAGGAGGAGGAAGAGGAGGAGCAGGAGGAGGAGCAGGAGGAGGAGGGGGAGGAGGAGGAGGAGGAAGATGAGGAGGAGGAGATGGAGGAGGGCGAGGACGTGGAAGACGAGAAGGAGGAGCAGGAGAAGGAGGAGAAGGAGGAGGAGAAGGAGGACGAGGAGGAGGAGAGGGATGGGGGAGGAGGGAGGAGGACGAAAAAGAGGAGGAGGAGGAGGAGGAGGAGGAGGAGGAGGAGGAGGAGGACAATGCCGAGCTTGGGAGCCTCTTGGACCGTCTTTGGGGCCTCTTGGCGGTCCCGGGGGCCTCTTGCGTATCTCGGGGGGCCTCTTGGGAGTCTCTTGGGAGTCTCTTGGGAGCCTCTTGGAGGCCTCTTGTGCGCCTCTTGGGGCCTCTTGGGGCCCTCTTGGGGGGCACTTGGGGCGCTCTTGGGGCGCTCTTGGGAGCCTTCGGGGCGCTCTTGGGACCATGTTGGAGGAGATCTATCAAAGAAGGTCCGTGAAGCTCTTGTAAGCTTTTCAGTCGAATGTGCAACCTGCCCTCCATCCGTAAAACTCTTTGCAGATATCAAGCTTCTGGATCACAAATGTTGAGGGAGTCTCAGGTGAACCGCCTGGCCCGCCCTACCGACTCCTGTCGGGATGCGACAGGGAGGCGGCATTGAGAACGGAGAGGGATGGAGGAGGAGGAGGAGGAGGAGGAGGAGGAGGAGGAGGAGGAGGAGGGAGAGCAGGAGCAGAAGGAGGAGGAGGAAGTGGAGGAGGAGGAGGAGAAAGAGGAGGTGGAATGCCGATCCCATCTCCGGCGAGTGGGTGGACCCTTTCCCTTCCGACCCCTTTCCTGTTTCCTGATGACCTCAGAGCCCGAACATTGCTCTTGGAGGCTAACTTGTGGAAAACGTCGTGTCCGCGAAAACACTGATACACAACTACCATGCCTGACCAGGGCCTGGGCCCCACGACGGCGTATCAGCCCTCCTGGCCGCGGCTGCGAGGGCACAGATGCCATGACGTATACGCCCAAAGGCCGAACTTAAGCCAACCCAGACTCGAATCCTCGAACTCCGAACTCCTGGAGGGAGCAGGGGGATGATGATGCTGTGCCAGGCCAGGGGGGCCATCCCTGGCCCCGCGACGGCGCATCAGCCCTTCCGGCCGCGGCTGGGCGAGGGCACGTCAGCGGCACCGCAACGGGTCCTCACGAACGGGTGTTTTGGACATTTGCTCAGGGTCTCTCTCTGGCAGTGCAGCACTGCCCTCATCGGGGAGGGTTGCGTTCGCTGCGTCACTGGCCACAGGGCCCGCTGGTGGAGTCCCCCTTCGAGGGGCGCGGGGCACGGATACCGTGGCAGGGCCCAGGCTGGCCCCGGCCGGGCGTGGTGGTGGCGCAGGCGCGGGTGCCCTCTGCGCTTCGGGACCGACGGTAGAGGCCTCCTGGGTGGGGTCCGAGTAGATGGGGTCGGAGGATCGCGCCGCAGCGGCGATGCATCGGCGACGTCGGCGAGGCATCGGCGCCACCGGCGCGGAGAGAGTCGGGCTCCACATCGAGACGCATCGCCGATGCATCGGCCATGCGGCGCCATGCTTCGACCCCATCTGCTCCGACCCCCTCTCAGAGGCCTGCAGACAGAGGCCAGTCCGCCGGAGCCTGGGGGGTGCGCGCGCGGGGGCCGCCGCCGCCGCCGCCGCCGAGCGCCGCCGTCGCCGCGTGCCGCCGAGAGAGCCGCCGGGGGCCACGGCGACGCCGGCGAGCGTCGCCGCCGCCGCGCGCCGCTGTCGCACCGAGCGGCGCCGTCTCGAGCGCCGCCGGGAGCGCCAGGACAGCGGTGTGGCCCCGGTGGAGGAGGCCACGCGCGCCCGCCCCGGCTGCTCTGCTTCCTCTCGTCTGCACGTGCCCGTCCTCGCGTCCTCCTCGCGGCCCCCCTCGCCGTTCTCTGGCTGCCCTCGTCGACGTGCCCCGTCCCCTGTCCCCCCTCTCCCGCTTCCCCCTCCCTCTTGGAGGGAGGCGCCACGCGCGCCTGCCCTGGCGGCCCCACCCCCTCCCTGCCCTGTGGAGCAGCGCGCCCCCCCCCCCCGGCGGAGCAGCGCGAGGTGCGGCGGGCTCGCGCGCGTCGCCGAGGGCGCGGCGGCGGCGTCTCGGAGCGGGGCTGCGCTGCTCCTGCACTCTTGGTGGGGTCCAAGACGTCCGGCATCGTGGTTCTTGCTCGCGGCGTGGCTTCCCCGAGGTCCTGGCGTTGCCATTCTTTCTCTTCAGCGGGCGTGTTCGCCCTGTTTCGCGCGGGGCAATGCTTTGATTCCACGGGCGTGCTCGCCCCGTGTCGGGCCCCAGGATCCTCGCAGATCGATTTGGCGATTGTGATTCGCGATGTTGCATGTTTTGTGCAACGTCGGATCTCAGGGCCCCTAGAGGTCTGGACCCCTTCCCCGGGACCTGCTTTTCGTCCCGGGCCGTTCCTGTCGACGGTCCCGGGGCCCGGCGAAAAAATTGCTGCAGCGCGGGAAATCACGACCAGAGCCCTGGACCCCATCTTTCTGCGCTGGTGTTCGAGCCGGCTCGATCTGTGAGGGTCCAGGCCCAGAGGATCGCGCCGCATCGCCGGTGCCTCGGCAATGCGGCTCGATGCGGAGCCCGATGTTTCCCACGCCGACATCGCCGATGAATCGCCGACGTCGCCGATGCATCGTCGATGCTAGTGCAGGCAGATACGCAACATTGCTAGCTCACTGGAGGGCCTCCCACGGACGCGTCGAGTTGAGCATCTAACGTGCCAGCGTTCAACATCGTAGCGATCGTTCTCCCCTTTGCTTCCTCACATTCCACTTCCCCATCCTTGCCCTGATCGCTCGTCACCATCATCTTCTTCATCAGCATCATCATCATCAACAGCAGAAGCACCATCATCATCACCATCATCACCATCAACATTAACATCATCAACATCATCATCAGCATCAGCATCATCAGCATCGTCATCGTCATCATCGTCATCATCATCACCATCATCATCATCATCATCATCATCCTCGTCACCCTCACCATCACCATCACCACCACCACCATCACCATCACCATGACCATCATCATCATCATCACCATCACCATCACCGTCATCACCACCACCACCACCATCATCATCATCATCATCATCATCATCACCATCATCATCATCATCATCATCATCATCATCGTTATCATCATCATCATCATCATCATCATCATCATCATCATCATCATCATCATCATCATGAGCATCATCATCAGCATCAGCATCACCATCACCATCACCATCACCATCATCATCATCATCATCATCATCATCATCATCATCATCATCATCATCCTCATCCTCATCCTCATCCTCATCCTCATCCTCGTCCTCGCCCTCGTCCTCGTCCTCGTCCTCGTCCTCGTCCTCGTCCTCGTCCTCGTCCTCGTCCTCGTCCTCAACCTCATCCTCGTCCTCGTCCTCCTCCTCATCCTCATCCTCATCCTCATCCGCATCCCACTCCTCATCCTCATCCTCATCCTCATCCGCATCCCACGCTATGAGGAGGAGGCGTGAGGAGGAGGAATGAGGAGGGTGAGGAGGAGCAGGGGGGATGAGTGTTGGGTGCGCGACGTGCTTCGCGTGAGGATCCAGGGGATGGGCCCTTAGATTTGAATTCTTTGCTGCTACTGCTCCTGCTGCTCCTGCTGCTTCTGCTGCTGCTGCTGCTCATCCTCCCCTTGTGAATCCATGTGAAATCGCACTCCTTCGCATGCTTCCCCCTCGCTGCCTTCTTCGGGACCACGGCGGCCAGCTCCGACTGCCTCCCTGCTTCACCGCCGCCCCCCCCCCCTCCCATATGCGCACCTCTGGCGGGCCGGAAGGCCAAGACGCGCACGCAGGCGCACGCCCGGTGGGCGCGAGCGCGCTGCCACCACCGCGCTGGCCCATCGGCCCTCCCGGGTGCGCTCGCGGTGGGGCGGTGGCAGCCCCGAGGGGCATTCCCAACTTATGTACAGTCCAATCGATACAGTCGGACTGGGGTATAAGATCGATGTCGTTTCGGGGAGGGTTCCTCAGTGCTCTTTGTGTTTGTTAGATGTTCTTGTGCATCCGGGGGAGGGTGCCCTTGGATGTTCTTCTTGGTTTGGCCGACGGAGGGTCTCATGTCCGTTGGGGATGTTCTCTTGGCCTAGGTCCGACTGTAATATCCCCCCTCCTGCTCCCGCCCCCCCTGCAGCCTCTCTGGGACCTCGCTCCCCCCCCCCCCGCCCTTCCCTGCACCTTCCTTGCTCTTCCTCGGCTGCTCCGCCGGTCGTTCTTTGGATTGCCCCTTCCCTTCCCATCCCCTCGCCGGGCCCTGCTCCTCTTCCGTGTTCTTTCTTCTGTCTCATACCAACCACACGTAAGGGTGACCCTTCGCCTGAGTGACCTTCGGTGCCCACCCACTGGGGTTCCCCGATCTCCGAAAGAGCGTGTTCTACCGCTGCTGGCGGAAAACCGGGGGGGGTCACTACCGGTTCGAACCCTTCCCCCCCCCCCCCCCACCGGAAAACCGGGGGGGGGTCACTACGCGTTCGAACCCCTCCCCCCCCCCAGTTCACCATGAAAAGGAGGGGGGTCAATACCGGTTCGACACCCCCCCCCCTCGAAACCGGGGGGGTCACTACCGGTTCGAACCCCCCCCCCCTCGAAAACCGAGTGGGGGTGCGGACAGTGGTGGGGACGGTGTTGGTGGGGACAGTGGTGAGGGGACAGCGGGACAGTGGTGGGGACAGTGGGACAGTGGGACAGTGGTGGGGACGGTAGTGGTGGGGACAGTGGTGGGGACAATGGTGGGAACAGGGGGGGACAGTGGACAGTGGTGGTGACGGTGGTGGTGGGGACAGTGGTGTGGGGACAATGGGAATGAGGTGGAAACAGTGGGACAGTGGAGGGTACAATGGTGGTGGGGACAGTGGTGAAGGCGGTGGCGAGGACGGCGGTGGGACAATGGGACAGAGGTGCAGTGGGGACAGTGGTGGGGACAGTGGGGACAGTGGTGGGAACAGTGGGACAGCTCAGTGGGACAGCGGAGGAGTCAGTGGGACAGTGGGGACAGTGGGGATAGTCGGGCAGTGGTTGGATCCGTGGAGACAGTGGGGAGAGTGGAACCGTGGTGGGAACAGTGGTGGGAACAGTGGGGACAGTGCGACAGTGGTGGGGGCACTGGTGGGGACAGTAGGGACGGTGGTGGAACCAGTGGGGACAGTGGTGGTGAGGACAGTGGTGCTGGGAACAACAGTGGGGGATGTGATGCGGACGGTGGTAGGGACCGGGAGTCGTTTGCTGGCGGTGCGTGGGGGGGGGGGGTCGAACCGGTAGTGATCCCCCTCCGGTTTCGGAGGGGGGGGGGGGTTCGAACCGGTAGTGACCCCCCCCGTTTTCCGGATGCAGAGGGGGGGGGGGGGTTCGAACCGGTAGTGATCCCCCCGGTTTTCTGGTTTTCGAGGGGGAGGGGGGGGGGGGGGGAGGAGGGGGGAGGAGGGGGTTTTGCCGGGGGAGGGGGGGGGGGGGGAGGGGTTCCAGCAGGGGGGGGGGGCGGGGATTTTCGGAGGAGGGGGGGGGGGCGACCCCCGGGTTCCGGAGGAAAAGGTTGGCAATTTTCCATAGTAAAGCGGCGGTGGATCACGCTCTCTCCGATCTCCGAACGCGAAGGGTTTGGCCTCCCAGCGTCCCCCGTTGAGCCGCGCACCAAAGGTCACTCTTGCCTGGGGTCACTCCGACTGATGGTCTTCGGCTCATCCGCCACCCTGCCCTGGTTGTGGTTCAGAGGCCTCCAGGATGTTCGTCGAGATGTCGCGGGGGGCCCCTCGGGGACCTCTTGGAGGTCTCTTGGGAGCCATTTTGGTGTCTTTTGGGGGGGCTTCTTGAGGGTCTCTCAGGGGTCTCTTCGGGCCTCTGAGGGGGCCTCTCGGCGCCCTCCTTGGGACTTCCTCGGGGCTTCCTCGGGGCTTCCTCGGGGCCTCCTGGGGTCTCCTGATTCTGATTGGCCGTCCTACTTTTTCTTGTCGCCGTCTCATGGCGCCAACATCGCAGAGCGGATTTCGCTCGGAAAACAATCGGATGGGCTCGGAGTGTCCTGGAGAATTTCGTTCCGGATTTCGAAGTGATTTTCGTGCTGATTTCTCTGGCCAGGAAAGAAGACAAAACAAACATCCGCGTGAACTTCACTTCGTTTTTCGCTCGCCGTTTCGGGGTATCTGCATTGACAGAAGTCCCCGCAAACATCCGCTGCAGCACGTCTGCAAGGTCGGTACAGTGAGTCTTCGTCGTCGTCGTCGTCGTCGTCGTCGTCGTTGTCGTCGTCGTCGTCGTCGTCGTCGTCGTCGTCGTCTTCCCCCAGTGCGAACAGATCGCGGCGTCGCGGGGAACCACGGCTGGAGCCGCAGCCCCCACCTGTCTGCGCCGTTCCCTGAGCCGGATCGACCTGTGAGGGTTCCGTGGCCCAGAACCTGGCGAAAATGCTGAGTCGGGCATGCCCCCCCCACAGGAGGAATTTTTTGAATAGTATAAGCAATAGTCGGGGGACGATTTTTTAACTATGTTTGAATATGTTTTGAACCTTTTTCGAATTCGGTTATTCTTCTTCCAAAATCCGCCTGTAGGGGGACATGCCCGACCTAACCGAAAATGCCAGTCTTGAAAAATTTGCAACGCCAGAATTTCAGCGTCCTGCATTCACCACCCTCTTCTTTTCTCCTCCCTTCCCTTTTATCCACCTCCTGCAGCAAGGGCGCCCTCGAGGGCGCGAAGTTATTCGCGCTTCGCGCTTCGCAGTTCGGCTCGGATTCCTCACCCTCCTCTTCTCTCCTGGGAGGCGGCGCGAGAGCGCGAAGTTATTCGCACTTCGCGCTTCGCGCAGCGCGAAGCGCGAAGTTGGGAGCCCTTGTGCAGCCTCTGAACGGGGGGGCGGGGCCGCGCCCGCAGATCATGCGTGTCACGGGCAAGGCTGGCCTGGAGGCCGCGGTCACACAGCAAGCCGAGGGCCCGCTGGGGGGGAGGATGCGGGCAGCTCAGGGTGGCTGTCATCCCTGAGGTCCGCTCGGCAGCAAATCATGGGAGCCTCGTGTACCTTCTGAATCCGTCACAAGCGTTCGATAAGCGTCGATGAGCGTTTGGGAGTCGATGAGATAGCGCCGATCTAGCGTCTGATGGCGTCGATCTCGCGTCGATCTCGCGTCGATTAGCGCCGACCAGTGTCGATTAGCGTCGATTCGCAGGAGCCGACCAGATGGTATGGGAGGCTCCCACGAGTTGCCACCGAAGATCCAACTAGGGGGCCACATGCGAACCCTACCCCTACCCCCCACGATTTCTCAGGGGGAGGGTGGGGTTCACTTCGTTCGGGAGCTCCCGAGCCAAGTGAACCCACCCTCCCCCTCAAAAATCGTGGGGGGTAGGGGTGGGGTTCGCATGCGGCGCCCTACCAACGTTGCGGAAAAATGCAGCATCGCGGAAAGTCGCAACCAGGGCCCTGGACGCCAGGCCTCGGGGCCGGAAGTCCAGTCTGGGCGAGAACGCTTCGCTCGACAAAATACGGCAACGACGCCCGGATCTCAGAGGGAGAAGGGGAGGAAGGAGGGAGGAGGGAGGAGGAGGAGGAAGGGATGGGGGAGCCTCCCTGCGGGGCTGCGGGTCCCTCTTCTGGCCAGTCTTGGTCTGCTCGAAGTGGACGTAATTTGCCTCGTAGCCCTGAACCTCGGAAACCACGGTGGAGGGGGCGCGCACGTTTCCTCACACCTTCGTGTTGTCCTCTCCTCCGTCCTTCGGTAGCAAGTCATGGGCGCCTGGTGTACCCTTTTCAGTGTGTCTTTTGCGTCGATAAAATATTGCAACGACGCCCGGATCTCAGGATCCTGCGTTTCCTCTCACCTACGTGTTCTCCTCTCTTCCATCCTTCGGTCGCAAGTCATGGGCGCCTGGTATACCCTTTTCATTGTGTCTCTTGCGTCGATTAGCGTCCATTGCCGTCTGGAGTCGATCAGATAGCGCCGATTTCGCGTCGGCTAGCGTCGATTAGCGTCGAGTTAGCGCCCGGATCTCAAGATGCTGCTTTACCTCATCCCTTTGTGCTCTCCTCCTTTAATCAAAGGGGGGACAACCACCCTGACCCGACAATAGGCGTAGGCTAGACTGCCCTGGGTGTTTACTAGATCGCCCTGCCGTGTTCGATTCCTCCCCAGGGTTCGTTTACTAAACGGCTTCGCTTGCCGGGGTGATTATTATGGGGGGTGGATTCTCGCCGCCTATTCAATCTTTCCTCCGCATCAGAGGAGAAAAGGTACAATACCGACACAGTACCGCCACCCCTCATTCGCTTGAACTTCCTTGGGGCATCCTGGGAGGCCCGGCCCTCCTCGCCACGGCTGGCCTCGCCTCGAGATTCTGGTCAGAACGCATCCGGGCAGAGGTCCAGTGAGCAGCCGTATCGGTACCTCGTGACTTCTCCCAGCTCAGGGCGCCCGTCGTCGTCGTCGTCGTCGTTGTCAGCGTCGTCGTCGTCAGCGTCGTCAACGTCGTCGTCGTCGTGGTCGTCGTCGTCGTCGTCGTCGTCGTCGTCGTTGTCGTCCTCGTCGTCGTCGTCGTCGTCGTCGTCGTCGTCGCCGTCAGCGTCGTCAACGTTTTCGTCGTCGTCCTCGTCGCTGTCGTCCTCCTCGTCGTCGTCGTCGTCAGCGTCGTCAACGTCGTCGTCGTCGTCGTCGTCGTTGTAGTCGTCGTCGTCGTCGTCGTCAGCGTCTTCAACGTCGTCGTCGTCAGCGTCGTCGTCCTCGTCGTCGTCGTCGTCGCCGTCGTCGGCCCACGCGCGGAGCCCTCTTGAGATATGCTTTTTAGAGGGCCTGTGTGCGGCCGTGCTGCCCGCCCCCCGCCTCACGGGGAGGGGTGCGCTGGGCCAGCAGCCGTCTGTCAGGAGGGAGAACGAACACACAGACACAATGACTCGTCGATCCCGCAGGAAATATGGGAAAATGTGGGAAGTGTGGGGGGGAATACAGAAACCCAGAAGATCTGGGAACAAAGGGGGACTCCTGTGATTTGTGTGTCTGTTTATTTGTCCCAGGGCCTCCGCAGTCTGGCCTGAGCTGTTCATCGTGCGTGATGCTAAGTCGGGCCTGTCCCTCTACAGGGGGAATCTTCAAAATGGTCAAGAAACAGTCGGGAGACGATTGTTTTTAGTATTACTTGATTCTTCTGGGAGTATGTTTGGAGTATTTTTCATTTTTCGTCCCAAATCCGTCTGTAGGAGGACATGCTGGACCCAACTCTGGGAAGATGCGCTCGTCCAGCATCTGTCTGGCCTGAGCTCTTAATCGTGCGTGATGCGGGATCGAAGGTTTCCTGGCGACTCGAGCAAATCGCACCGTAGTTTTCCAGCGGCCGACGGCTCGAAAAGGTCCAGTCCGTCGGATGTGGATGTCTGTCTGGGCATCGTCCGCGAGGGAGGAGTCGAGCGGTGGAATGCCCAGGCTTGCCCGAGCGTGTAGTATGGATAACTTGTACTCACGATCAGAACTCTGATAGTGTACGCTCCGTGGCGGGCGCTTTCTCGCCATAGCGTTTGGGAACATCTGTTGGTTGTCGTTGTGGTTGTTGTTGTCGTTGCTGCTGTCGCTGATGCTGTTGCTGATGCTGTTGCTGCTGCTGTTGCTGTTGCTGTTGCTGCTGTTGTGGTGGCGGTGGTAATGGTTGTTGCTGTTGCTGTTGCTTCTGCTAGTGCTGTTGTTGTTGTTGCTGCTGCTATGGTTGTTGCTGTTGTTGTGGCTGTCGCTGTTGTTGTTAATTTTTCGTTTCTGAAAAATAATGATTGTTGATCCCCCCTCCGGTGCACGATGGTTTTCAATTGAAGAGCCCTTCCCAGGGCTCGCACCCCGTTTTGTTCCAGGGAGTGTCTTGGGTCTCAGAATTGGGTCGTTGGCCCCCGGTTTGTGACAGTAGCAATCGTAACAACAACACCAACAACAACAACGGCTGCCGCCTGACACTTCGTCACAACTTATTCCCACGTCGAGCTCTCGCGCGGGACGTCCTCACAATTAATGTAGGAATCGCGCTCTCGCGTGGGACTTCCTCGCAATTTGCTCAGACGTCGCGCCCTCGATACTCAGGAATCATGCTCTCGCTGTGGCTTATCTCACGATTTACATGGGAATCGCGCTATCGCTCGAGACTTCTTAGCGATTCATGCAGGGGGCACGCTTCAGCAACCCGCCTGCTCGTCTGGCCGCCTGGGCCCGCTTTCCCGACCCGCCTGTTAGGGTCTACCCGCCCGATTTGCCCGTCTGGTTCTGCCACGTGTTTTCTGCTCGTAGCCCCTCTCCTGCTACTCTCTCTCTCTCGTGTTCCATCTTACTCCCTCCCCCTTGTCCCTTTCTTCCATCCACCCCCTTCCCCTGCCTCACAGGGGCTACACGAAATACACGTTGCAGGTAAGAGAGATATATACCCCCAAGGGGGCACGATCGAAGACGAAGAGGGCGAGTATCAAGGTTTTGGGATATGTGTGTTGACTGGCACGCGATCAGATAAGAGCGAGCAGTCTTACACTGATTGTTGTTGTTGTTGCGGTTGTTGTGGTTGTCTTTCCTGCTGTTGTTGGTGAAGATGGTAATGATGTTGTTGTCGTTGTTGTTGAGCCCTCACTACTGAACAATAATTTTTGTTGATCCCCCTCTCACACGGTATTTTTCAATTGAAGTGCCCATCCCAGGGCTCGCACCCTGTTCTTTATCGTCTTGGCTCTTAGAATTGTGTTGTTGAGCCCCGGTTTATAACAACAGCGGTTGCCGCTTGATATGTCGTTGAAATTTACTCACACATCGCGTTCTCGCGCGGGACACTTTCACAATTTATGCAGGAATCGTGCTCTCGCGTAGGACTTCCTCGCAATGTATTCAAACGCCGCGCCCTCCACACTCAGGAATCATGTTCTCGCTTTGGCTTATCTCACGATTTACATGGGAATCGCGCTGTCGTTTGAGACTTCTAGCGATTCATGCAGGACGCACGCGTCAGCAACCCGCCTGCTCGACCTGGCCGCCTGGGCCCGCTTTCCCGACCCGCCTGTTGGGGTCTACCCGCTTGATCTGCCCGTCTGGTTCTGCCACGTGTTTTCTGCTAGTAGCCCCCCTCCTGCTATTCTCTCTCGTGTTCCATCTCCCTCCCTCCCCCTTGTCCCTTTCTTCCATCCGTCCCCTTCCCCTGCCGGCGGGGCTGCGCGACATACCCGTTGCAGGTAAGATATGCCCCCAAGGGGGCACGCTCGAAAACGAAGAGGGCGAGTATGGAGGGTGTGAGATATACGTGTTGAATGGCACGCGATCAGATAAGAGCGAGCAGTCTTACACTGATTGTTGTTGTTGTTGTTGTTGTTGTTGTTGTTGTTGTTGTTGTTATGGTGGTTATGGTTGTTGTTGCTGCTGCGGTTGTTGTTGTTGTTGCTACTGCTGCTGGTGCGGTTGTTGTTGTTGTTGTTGTTGTTGTTGTTATTGTTGAACTCTCATTTCTATAGAACAAATATTGCTGATCCCCCCTCACCGGTGCATGCTGTTTTTTCTCAATCAAAGTGTGCCCATTGACGCTCGCACCCTGTTTTTTGATAGGGGAAGTCTTCCTGCTAAAACTGGGCCCTGGCCCCCCAGATTACAGCATCAACGGCTCCCGCCTGAGACTTCGACCAAATTGATTCAAGACCCCCGCTCCTGAGACTTCCTTCAAATTTACTCAGGATCGGTGCTCCCGCTTGTGATTCTTCGCAATTTAGTCAGGACCCCCGCTCCAATCCTGAGACTTCCTCACAATTTACTCAGCAACGGCGCTCCCGCTTGAGACTTCCTCGCAATTGAGTCAAGACTTCCTCGCAATTTAATTAAGACCCCCGCTCCCGCCAGAGAACCCTTCACATATTATTCAGGAATTGCGTTCTCGCCTGTGACATCCATGCGATGCATTCAGAAATCGCGCTTTCGACGCTCATGCAACACGCTGCGCCAAGGACGCCGTTACAATTTACTTAGTATTCGCGCTCTCGTCATACTCAGGCATCCCGCTTGAATGTCCCACCCGCCCGACCCGTCCGTCAGGGGATTGCCCGCCCGTCGTGGGCTCCCGCCCGAGACTTACTTCAGGAATGGCGCTTTCGCTTTCGCCTAGGCCTTCCTAGAACGTTCACGCTCTTACCTTCGTGCTCCTCCTCCCTCTCTCTCCTCCCTCCTCCCTCCTCTCCTCCCTTCTCTCTTCCTCCCTTCTTCCCTCATCCTTATGCCTCTCTGCCCTATCCCTTCTCCCTCCTCTCCCTCCTCCCTTCTCCCTCCCCTCTCCTGCCTCCCTCCCTCCCTCTTTCTTTCTTTCTCTCTCTCTCTCTCTCTCTCCCCTCTCTCTCTCTCTATCTCTTTCTCTACCTCTCTTATCTGTCTTTTGTTCCTCTCTCTCTCTCTGCCTCTAATCAACCGCCCCCCTCTTCGCTCCTTCTCTCCTGGCGTTTTCCCTATTCCTTTGTCCCTCCCCCTCCCTTCCTCCCACTCTCCCTCGTTCTTCCCCTCCTCTTTTTGCAGGGCCCACCCCAATTCCAATGTCGGGCACATGTACGCCCACGAAAGATTGTCCGCCCGTTCAGGTTTGCCCGCCTGTCTAAGCCCGCCGCCCCCCGCAAAGAGAAAGAATCCCCCCAAAGGGGGTGTGATCGAAGACAGCGCGGGCGGGTATCGAGGGTGTGGGGAACTCGTTTCGAATGACGCACGGGCAAGTAAGAGCGAACAGACTTATAATGCTTGTTGTTGTTGTGGTTGTGGTTGTGGTTGTGGTTGTGGTTGTGGTTGTGGTTGTGGTTGTGATTGTGGTTGATGTTGTTGTTGTTGTTGTTGTTGTTGTTGTTGTTGTTGTTGTTGTTGTTGTTGTTGTTGTTGTTGTTGTCGTTGTTCGTTGTTCGTTCGTTGTTGTTGTTAAACCCACGACATAGCAATAATTGTTGTTGACCCCTCCCCTCCGGTGACCACCGTGTCTTTTCAATTGAAGTGCTTCCCGCGGAGGTAGGGGAATGTCACTAGGCTCAAACTGCGCCCCTGGCCCCAGAGTTACAACAACAACGGCTCCCGCCTGAGACTTCCTCACAATTTAGCCAGGACCCCGGCTCCCGCCTGAGACTTCCTCGCGTTTTACTCAAGCATCGCGCTCTCGTTTGGGACCTCCTTGCACTTTACTAAGGAATAGCTTTCTCGGCGCTCTGGGGTCGCGCTCTCGCCGAAGACATGCTTGCAATTTACTGAAGAATCGCGCGCTTGCGTTGGAATTCGCCGCAGTTTACTCAAGCGCCGCGCTCCCGACATTCAGGCACCCAAGAGTTACAGGGCGCCGGCAAAGCGGGGTACAGGGAACGCCGATTTCCACGTTTGGCCATGCCCCCGGTTAGGGGGCCCTGGGCGGGGTAAGCGGGGGTTCGTAGAGTAAACGGGGGTATTGGAAAAGCCTGAGCCCCCGTTTAGCTAAACCCCCGTTTACGAAGCCCCGAGAGTCGCGCTCACGCTGAGGACTCCCTCGCAGCTTATTTTGGAGTCGGGATCTCGCTGCCCTTCGTGGCCCCGTTGCAGCCCTTCGTGCCCCCCTCGCTGCCTGTCGTGGCCCCGTTGCAGCCATTCATGGCCCCCTCGCTGCCTGTCGTGGCCCCGTTGCAGCTCTTCGTGCCTCCCTCGCTGCCCTTCGTGGCCCCGTTGCAGCCATTCATGGCCCCCTCGCTGCCCTTCGTGGCCCCATTGCAGCCATTCGTGGCCCCGTTGCAGCCCTTCGTGGCCCCCTCGTGTGTGAGAGGAACACAGCCCCCCAGTAAGGTTAGACAGTCCAGGTCTCGCTAGGGATTTTTTTGTTCTCTCAAAAAAGCCCGAGCCCTCCCGAACCCCTCCGGAAACCCGCTTGGAAAAGGTTTCGAGAGGGTTTTCGTTTCTTCTTCTTCTCCTCCTCCTCCTCCTCTGCCTTCTCCCCGGAGATCTGACACTCCGAACAAAATTCTTGACGCTTCGCGTATCCCCACCAGCCCATCCTACACCAGGCACTCGAACGAAGAGCGCCGATGATCGGCAGCTGTTCTCCTCCCCTCTTCCTCCTTCTCCTCCGCCTTCTCCTCCTCCTCCTCTCCTCCTCCTCCCCCCAAGAGGGGGTCCAAGACGTCTTTTGGAACAATCTTGGAGGAGATCGATCAACGAAGGGGGGGTCCCTGATTACAGCCCCCCCCACAGGAGCCACGATCCTCGTGAGGGGTGTCGAATTTTAGCCTTCCCAGGAGTCGATCTTGGACGCTCTAACTACCCGCGGCCCCCCCTGTCCAGGTCAGTGGGGAGGGGGTAGGGGGAGGGGTAAACCCCTCCCCGAGGGGAAGAAGGAGGGGTGGAAGAGGAAACGCTCTAAACCACCGACGCCCAGAGGGCTGGTGGGATTGGAGCGCCCAGCTTTTGGCGGTTTTCTGCCTCTTCGCCGGGCCTCGAGACGGTCAAGAAACGGCTCAGGACGAAAGACAAAAAAATCGTCAGGGGACGATTTATTTTTTTGTGGATCATTCTTGGGGTATTCGTTGGGCTATCTCCTCCTCTCCTCCTCCCTCTCCTCTCCTCCTCCTCCTCTCCTCCTCCTCCCTCCTCCTCCTCCGCCTCTTCCTCCTCCCTGGTGGCGTATTGGAAGTGTCTTCGAACGTTTTGGTGGGCTCTTGGGCCTTGCGGGCGGGCGGGCGGCGCTCCGCCCGCCCGCGCGCAGAGCCCAAGAGGGGGTCCAAGACGTCTTTTGGAACAATTTGGAGGAGATCGATCAACGAAGGGGGGGTCCCTAATTTACAGCCCCCCCCTCAGGAGCCATGATCCTCGTGAGGGGTGTCGAATTTTAGCCTTCCCAGGAGTCGATCTTGGACGCTCTAACTACCCGCGGCCCCCCCTGTCCAGGTCAGTGGGGAGGGGGTAGGGGGAGGGGTAAACCCCTCCCCGAAGGGGAAGAAGGAGGGGTGGAAGAGGAAACGCTCTAAACCACCGACGCCCAGAGGGCTGGTGGGATTGGAGCGCCCAGCTTTTGGCGGTTTTCTGCCTCTTCGCCGGGCCTCGAGACGGTCAAGAAACGGCTCAGGACGAAAGACAAAAAAATCGTCAGGGGACGATTTATTTTTTTGTGGATCATTCTTGGGGTATTCGTTGGGCTATTCTTGATTTTTCGCCCCAAATCCGCCTGTAGTGGGACACGCCCGACCGAAGTCCAGACCCCCCGGGGCCACGCGCCCGAGCGTCTTTGGGCCAACAAGGTCAGCATTGCCGGGGGGGGGCCCGGGGCCCGAGCCCCCGGTGCGCGGCGGGGCATAGTGGGCGGCGAATTCCCACCGATCCAGGAGAAGCGATTCAGGGGAATCGACGGGCAGGGTAAAGACGGAGCCAGGACGAGGACCAATTCGGGCGGGGATGAATCGAGAGTCTCTGAGGTCTGGCAGCTCTGGAGGATGCATTGGGCGCCGCGGCCTTCTCCCAGAGCGTTCTGGAGCGTTCCGAGAGCGTTCCGCAGCGCCCTGGAACGGATTGTTCCTCGTCCTAGCCCCGCCCGACCAGAGGTCTGGACCCGTTCCCCAGGACAGGATTTTCAGCCTGAGTCTTTTTTTGCCGGAGAAGAAAATAGCACATAAACATAAGGTTTTGGCGCTCCGCGCGGATTTCTTGCATCCGCGCGGATCGCCAGCAGTTAATGTTTATGTGGTTTTTTCTTCTTCTATTTTGGGTTGTCCCGTGGCGCAGCGAGGGGGGGCACCAGGAGGGCGCAGCTTTCCAGCCTCCCCCGCCGCGATGTCCGTGTCGTGACCCGAAGGGGTCTGGGAGTTTTGGGCGCCCGATCGGCCCCGTCCTGAGGGTTCGAGTGTCGCCACCTAACCTCAGGGGCAACGATAGGGGGGGATAGGCATAGGGGGAGATGTATCGACCCCCAATCGCCCCTTGATCGCCGATAGGGACCCGAGAGCCCCAACCTGCCCAGGAAGGTGCGGATGCACGATGGGAGGCCCATCGCGGATCCATCGGCGATGTATCGCCGATTCCAGGTCGATGCGTCCCCCCCTACAGTCCCCCCCCTATCGTTGCCCCTCATGACCCTGTGCTCTGGATCATAAGTCATACCCCCCCATTTCACTTGTGAGAGTGGGTCCTCTCCGGCCAAGGCAGCGTTGGTCGGGGTCGAGGGGCGGCGAGGCCGAACTGCCGGGTCGCGGGGAAAGGAACTACGACTCGGAGCTGCTGCCGTGTCTAACGTGCGACTTGCCGGGACAGGTCGTCACGCCGAACTTTCTCTTATCCCTCGGGGTGTTGTTCGCAGGGGCACGGGGTCAGCGGGGGGGCGGGCAGGCCGCGTCAAGGTCGTCGTCTCCCGCGACACGGGCGCCGAGCGGGAGCGGCTGACTTTCGCGGAGGCCAGGGGCGCGGGGGGCGCGGCCAGGCGGAGCCTCGAGCTCCCCAAAGGAGCCCAGCTCAAGAGACGCTGCGGCGACGGGCCGTGCGGCCCCTGCCAGCGGGGCGTCCGTTAACCGTCGACCAGGCGTACAGTGGAGGCCCATGCCAAGAAGCACCTTGCTTGCCTCCAGGGTGCCCTGGGTTTCTTGGGTTTCGATGGTTTTGCGATGGGCAGCGTGACGTTCCCACACCGAAAATCGATGGGCGTCCTGGAGTCTCAGGGTTGGGTTTCTTGTGGAATGTTTCTTGTGGATTCGCCTCCACTGTCAGAGTGACTTTCGCCGGAGTGATCTTCTGGTGCTGGCCCACCGGGGTTCCCCCCGATCGCCGAGCGCGATGCGATAGTAGCGTCTTGTGTGTTCGTAGAGCCGCGCATCAAGGGTCACTCTTACCCAGGGTCACTCTTGCGTGTAGCCGAAGCGGGGCGGTAGCTAAGGGGCCTCTTCAAGTTAGAACGGGGTTACACGGCATGTACCTCGCACTAGTGCGTGAACAAAAACGGGCACGACAATGACGTCGATACATGATCATGATTTTGGGTGGGGGGGCGGGTACCTCGCACTTGTGCGCGGTCAAACAATTTAATCGCTTCGCTCATTCCGCCGGCCCATCTTGTCGCACCGTTGTGGGCTAGCCGAGTTTGGGGGC
>CAUYUJ010000132.1:112647-117784 GCA_963575745.1 Prorocentrum cordatum | reverse complement strand
CCTCCCTCCCCTCTCCTCCTCCTCCTCCTCCTCCTCCTCCTCCTCCTCCTCTTCCTCCTCCTCTTCGTCCTGACCCTGATCCTCTCCCTCCTCCTCCTGCCAAAGCGCCCGAAACGCCCTCCCATCTTGGTCAGCCTGGCTCCCCCGCCCGTGCGGCCCGCCGCCGGCCGCCAGCCACGGCCTGTCCGTGAGCCGGCCGCTGAGATCAGGAGGGAGGAGGGAGGAGGCAGGAAGAGGAGGGAGGAGGAGGAGGAGGAGGAGGAGGAGGAGGAGGAGGAGGAGGAGGAGGAGGAGGAGGAGGAGGAGGAGGAGGAGGAGAGGAGGGAGGAGGAGGAGGCGGAGGGAGGAGGGAGGAGGGAGGAGGGAGGAGGGAGGAGGGAGGAGGGAGGAGGAGGACGGGGAGGAGGGAGGAGGGGGAGGGAGGGAGGGAGGAGGGAGGAGGGAGGAGGGAGGAGGGAGGGAGGGCGGGAGGAGGGAGGAGGGAGGAGGGAGGAGGGAGGAGGGAGGAGGGAGGAGGGGAGGAGGAGGAGGGAGGAGGGGGGAGGAGGAGGAGGAGGAGAGGGACGAGGGAGGAGGGAGGAGGAGGAGGAGGGATGAGGGAGGAGGGAGGAGGGAGGAGGGAGGAGGGAGGAGGGGGAGGGAGGGATGGGAGGAGGAGAGGAGGAGGAGGAGGAGGAGGAGGACGGACGAGGGAGGAGGAGGAGGAGGAGGAGGAGGGAGGAGGAGGAGGAGGGGTACTTGGAGGAGGAGCGGGGAGGATGGAGGGAGGGCTCGCAGGAGAAGGGAGATTCCTTGAGCAGGATGATGGGAGCATGGAGGGCAATGAGGATGGCGGGAACGAGATGGGAGAGGAAGGAACTGAGGACAATCACGATGAATATGAAGCAGACGATTGCGATGCTGATCATGATGCTGATGTGAAAGAGGGACATCATGGGGATTAAGGAGATGGACGTGCAGCAGGAAGAGTGATAGAGCAGGAGCATGAGCAGGATGAGGAGCGCGGTTAAATACAGCAAAACGAGGGTGCGGATGAGGAGGACGAGGATGACGATGGGGAAGAGGATGAGGAATGGATGGATGGGGAAAGATGGCAAGGACTGCAGGGAGAAGGAAGAGGCTGATGCGAGAAGGGGCGGCAGGAAAAGGACGAGGAAGAGGATGGATAGGAAGAGGATGATGAATAGGAGGGATCGGATGATGAGGAGGAGGACGCGATATGAAGAGGAGGAGGAGGAGGAGGAGGAGGACGAGGGAGGACGTGGAGGATCGACAGGGAGGAGGAGGAGGAGGAGGAGGAGGAATGTCTTCCTGGAATCTGCCTAGGAAGCGCCAGGCCAAGCAAGCGCCGGGTCCGGCCAGGCACGCGCCATGTCGGGTTCAGGCAAGCACGGGCCAGGCACGCGCGGGCCAGGCAAGCACGGGGTCGGCAAGCGGCGGGCCCGGCAAGCGCAGGGCTCCACGAGCGCTCTGGAGACGATGATGATGAGGATGGCGATGCTCATGATGCCAGCGATGATGATAATTGTGATGATGATGCATCCGATGATGATGGTGATGATGATGATGATGGTGATGATGATGGTGATGCTAGTGATGGTGATGATGATGGTGATGGTAGAGATGATGATGATGATGATGATGATGATGATGATGATGATGATGATGATGATGATGGTGATGGTGATGATGACGATGATCATGGCTACGATGACAACTATGATGGGAAGGGCGAACACAGTGGTGCTAAGACTGACGGTGCTGCTGATGGTGATGATGATGGTGATGAGGATGATAGTCACGATGCTATGTATATATATATATATATATATATCTATATATATATAGCGGCGGAAGGAGCAGGAGGAGGATGAGGACGAGGAGAAGAGGAAGGTGATAGGCGAACACACCTGCGCTACGGCCCGCTTTAGGCGCACATGCGCTCGGCCGCCATGGGTCGGTGTTCGAACAGCGCACGTAGATTATGATGATGTTCAGCTCGTGGGCATCATCGTTGAGATGATGATAATGATGATGATGATGATGATGAGGATGATGATAATGATGATGATGGTGGTGGTGATTATGATACTGATAACGATGACGATGACAGCAATAATGATGATGCTGACGAACATGATGATAATGATTTTACGTATGATGACGATCTTCTTCTTCTCACATCATTAGCTCCGAGGTTCAACCATCACAAGCTGTTGAGTATGGCGATGATATGGGCTATAATCATGATGCTGATGATTATGCTGCGGATGATGACGATGACGATTATGGCGACGATGTTGATGTTGATGTTGATGTTGATGCTTACGATGCTGAGGATGATGATGCTGATGATGCTCATGATGATGCTTGTGTCCATTTTGATGATTGAATACGAGGGTGAGAAGAGAGATGCTAAGGAGGCTTTGGAAGGAGGGGGAGGGGGAGGAATAATAACAGGAGGAGGAATAGTAAGAGTAAAAGACTCAACACGAAGTCCGAACACAGAAGAGGCAGAGGAGATAGGCCCGGCACTCGAATCTTACCTACCCACTTTCATTAAGAACAAGGGAACTAAAATCATGTTTTAGATTTGTGTCCTCCAGGGGGACCTCCCGCAAGGCCCATTGGCAAGACATCCTCCCCTCTAGGCTTTCCTGGCCCTCTCGGCCAGACAACAAGTCTCGGGCGTTTTTCCAAACGAAAGAGGGGGAGGAGGAGGAGGAGGAGGAGGAGGAGGAGGAGGTGGAGGAGGACGAGGAGGAGGAGGTAGAGGAGGAGGAGGTGGAGGAGGAGGAGGAGGAGGAGGGGGAAGGGGGAAGGGGGAGGAGGAGGCAAGCTAGGTGCGCAAGCGTCTTATCAGACGTCCTACCCCTCCCACCCATCCCTTACCATGGCGTAGATATTCTCCCTATTCGCGCAGTCGGATGTCGTAGCATGGCATAGCATCACATGGCATAACATGGCGTTAAATATCAACGCATAGCATGGCGTGGCACAGCGTAGTCAAACACTGCATATCATAGCATTGCAGCTGAAGGTATGGCATCGCACAGCGGAACACAGCATAGCATTGCATTGCATGCCATGGCATGGCACTGGAAATAAGGCCAGCGCTGCAGCGGGAGCACGATTCGGAACGAGCAGCAGCGCGGAAATAAGGCCAGCGCTCCAGCGGGAGCACGATTCAGAACGAGCAGCAGCGCGGAAATAAGGCCAGCGCTGCAGCGGGAGCACGATTCGGAACGAGCGGAAGCGCGGAAATGAGGTCAGCGCTGCAGCGGGAGCACGATTCTGAACGAGTGGAAACCCGAAACTGAGGACAGCGCTGTAGCGGGAGCAACATTTTGAAGGACTGGACAAGAACGGGTGTGCCAAAACACATATGAAAAACCAACTCGCCAGAATCCAGTGTGTGAAAGAACAGTGCGCGGAGGGGGCCGAACATTTCTGGAGACAGTCAGGGGAGAGAGGAGAGTAGTATTCATATTGCGTAAGTGTAGAATGTAGAATGAAGAATACAAGGGCAATTGTGACAACAATAACGATGAATGGAAGGATGGCGGCACGCAGGAGAAGGAGGCCTCCTGCAGGACGAATGGAACATGGATCTCAAACCCTGGCATTTGACCCCGCGCTTCGCTGTTGCCCCTGACGCCTCAGGGTTGCTCAATTGCAGATCAGGAGCAGATCTTCCCCGGGAGGGTTGTCCATGTCGTCTCGGAGGCGTTTGTTTGCTTGTCTGTTTATTAGCGTGTGTCCGTGAGCTCGGGTGATTCTCGGCTGCTGAAGACTGGCATGCCCTTTGGATGCTGTCGCCGCCCCCCACGATGTCTTCCTCATCCCCAGCCCTGAGGCCGCCTTGCCCTCTCCCCCACGACCCCTGGTCCCCCCCTCCCCTATCCCCCAGGTCTGGAGTCTCCCAACAAGCCAGAACATCCGAAAGCCTCGATCTTCTGCCGCCAACTCCCCCGCCTCCTCCTGTTGCTCCTCCTCTGGAGGCCTCTCAGACGAGTAGATGGGATCGACGGATTGCACCGCATCGCCGATGCACCGGCGTCGTCGGCGTGGAGAAAATCGGGCTCCGCATCGAGCCGCAACGCCGATGTATCGGCGATGCGGCGCGATCCCCCAACGCAATTTATGGGGAGCCCACAGAAAAGACGTACGCGCCGAACCACGTCATCAACACGGCCCCACCAGTCCGCGAGACCGGCCGTGTGCTACGAACGTTTGCACGGTGCGTACTCTCGAAACCAACGTGGATTCATGTACGTGTACGTCCTTCTTTCGCTCCTGAATTCGCTCCAGCCCCACCCATTCGGGAGGCCTGGAGGTCCTCCCTCTCCCCGTCCCTTTCCCCCTCTTCCCAAACTGCCCCGCTCGCATCGCGCTCCCCCTCCCCCATCGCGGCCCGGCCCCCCCGCCGACGCGTCCCTCCTGCATTTGGACGCCCTCCCCCGCCCCCGAAGTGTCATGGGAGTGGTGGCCCACCTTTTCAGCCGCAGAGCGGGGCCAGCGCACGCCAGCAGGTTGAAGAACAGCTGGGGCAAACGTCCTCAGCTGCAGTGCACGCCTCACCACGTGTCGTGTAGTATGTCGAATCCTGTCGGATCCCCCGTCCAGCCATGTCGGCTGGGCCTCCTCCCCTGAACGATCCCTCAGACCCCAACATCGAGCTGGAAACTAGAGATGGCGCCTTTTTGCATCCGGATTTTCGCTTGGGGCCTTGGAGCCGTCGAACAGCAATCCAGGATTGAAAAGCCGGTCCCTGGGATGGCGTGCAACTCTCGAGGCTCGGGGGGACCACACCACGACAGAAGTCGTGACGTCGGACGTGAGGGAACCAGCCCCTGAGATCCGACGTTGTGACAAAATTGCACGGACTCAAGAACCGCGACTGGAGCCCTGGACCCAATATGACTGCGGCAGTTAATAGCCGGATCGATCCGTGAGGATTCCAACGGCCGAAAAAAGGCAAACTCGCCCGCTGCTCAAAAATGAAGGGCCAAGATCTCAGGGGCAATTGCGCCCTGGCGGACGACGACGACGAGCTACGGCAGCCGCAACAATCATCCCTTTCGGGCGCGCTTTTTCGTTAACGAGCCTTGGTCTCCCGCGCTCCTGCTTCGTCACA
>CAUYUJ010000132.1:82647-107647 GCA_963575745.1 Prorocentrum cordatum | reverse complement strand
CAATCCAATGAAAAACAGCTTCGAATGGCAACGGAACCGTCTCTCGGAAACTCAGGCCGGCCCTCCGAGCCCCATGGGGGCCCGGGTTGGCCAGCTAGTTCCCCCGCTGGGCCCTCGTGGACACGCGTGAACATTGCGCCCGGCGGGGACCCTCAACCGCTCCTTCCGCCCGCGGGGCAGCCCCGGGGCGCAAGTGCCCACCCAGCGTTGGCGCCCCGATTCGAACCGTATTTCCCCGACGAGGGCCGCAAATAGATGCGCGCGGGTCGAGGGGCATGCAGCGCAGATTTATACCAATTCAGACGACGCGCGCCTAGCTCCACTGAGGCCTCGCGTCTGCGCCAGCGTTCCAGCGCCGGCCTGGGCTTCGGCGCGCGCGTCTTGCCCGGCTCCGTCGCCGAGCTGGCGCGCCCCCGCGTGGCGAGACGCGCGGGGTGAGTAGCGAGGTTCCACTCGTTCGCCCTGCTGCGTCGCGACCGAGAAGGCTTTCAGACCGCGCGGGGCTGAACTCTGCGCCGGCGACAAGAACGTCGAGCGAGCGACCTTCCGCGGAAGAGACGAGGGCCAGATGCTGCCCAAGGGGGGCGCCGAGCGCGCTGCCTGGCGTCGTCGAGGCGCCTCCTGACCGGGCTCCCTCTACATGGGCACGTTGAATCCTAAGTGCCTCACCTCCTCTCTGAGAATCCCCGATAGGATGGCCATTCGAGGCTCGCAGGGCCGCCCCCGACAGCCCGCGGCCCCCTCCCCCTCCAGCCAGACAGCAAGCTCCTGCTGATCTCTGTTCTGTTGGTTGCGGTATTCTATGAAGTGGAAGTCGAGCGCGCAAATAGACCGGCGCAGCATTTCGAAGAAAATGCACGTGAGTTCACTGTGGGCAATGCGTGGGGGAGGTCGCTGGAAAGATCGCCGGCAAACCGACGCGGGCTAAGATAAATCTCCTGCCCTGCCCACCCGTGGCTTTGGAAGTGACAAGGGGGGGGGGGGGGGGGGGGGGGGGGGCGCCGCTCGCAGAGACTCCGCCCGCTGCAGCGCTGGGCGTTGGAGCGCGCATGGGGACGCTGCCGCCACGAAGCCCTCGCAGTCCAGTGCGCGCTGCCGCGGGGCCTGCTTATGTCCCCAAGCTGCCCCGAAACTCCACCCAGATTTTCGCAACTTCCACCCCGGCGCTTGAGCTTGAGAGGCCAGGATGGCCCCCCCCGACGGCGACGCGCGCGGAACCCATTGCTCTCGGAGGGGGGCTCGTCGGGAGGGGGCGTCGGCGAAGATGTATTTCCAGCGACGGGTAGAACGTCGGTGACGCGTTTCTCCCTGGGCCCAAGTCGGACCGACTTGCGAAGAGCGCAGCCTCGACTAACGCTCCAATACGATATTGCCATGTTCGCGATGCGCACCTTCGTCAGTGCATCCAGAAGATCTCCAGTAAGCATATACAATTGGCTCGACGGGCGATTGCAGAGCGCCATGGCCCAGGAACTGATGCTGCGCGCCTGCCTCTGGGCGTGAAGCTTGCCGCCGCAGCTCCTGAGGCGCTGTCGCGCCAAAGACGTCTCTGCGTTCTGTACCTCGGCTGACGTATTCTCGAAACCATTCGATGTCGTTCGAGACAATTCTTCGCGACGGGGGTCATATCTAACGATATCGATCATATCAATCGTATCCAGGTCGTCACGTTGGCTCCTGTATTGCTCGATATCGATTGGCGGCACCTTCACCCCTCTCTCCCCTCTAGGAAGCTGCCACACATCAAACTGTTCCTGCTTCGAAATGGGAGTGGCGCCGGATCTTCCACCATGTCGCTTCGCATGCGAAAGATGTAACCGAATAGCCTTCCTCGCCCACTCTATATCTTCTAACAGTTGTCTTGCCGACCGTGCTCGATGCTTGGACGAAGGAAGCGCGCTCTGCTCGTATATGCTTTCGACGAGGAAACCGCAAGCATGGAGACATTACCTTGCGCTCGGCCTCTGCAGCCAGTAGGCAGTAGACAACTCGGATGCTGGCGAAAAGCCCGAAGGTCGACTCTTTTCTGGGGTAGTTCACTGCGTGACCTGGACCAGTGAATAGTCGACGGGCATGTCCGTCGGGGCGCCAATTTAAACTCCGCGCCGACCTCGCCAAGCAATCTTCTAGAAACTCGAACGTGTGATCTGGCGCATCCCGGTCATGAGCACGAATCCTGTCCTCTTCCCCCTCCTTGATCCACCTTTTCCAGCACATCCATAAGCTGTTTACCCGTCTTGATTGCGGCCGTCAGAGAAACATGTTCCACCGTGTCTGGGATACTTATGTGTACTCCTGGGGGTCTTTCGGTGATAGAGCGAGACGTGATCCCGAGGGGTATCTCCTTGTCTGAACTTGCAAGTTGGAGCCGGCGCGCCGTAGAGTTTAACATCGGGCAGGCATCGCACACCAGCCATGTAGCGTAACAGATGGATCATGCTCGATGGTCCTTCTGGGCCTCCGCTGTCAAACAAGTTCATCTGGACCGATCGTGTTGACCGATGTCACATGCTGTTGCGGAAGAATCTCAAATGCCTTCTCACCCGTCCCGTTTCTCCTCCTCTCCCTTGTCCTGGTCAGCCACGCCACATTGCTCTCGTGCGTTTTCCCATTCTTTTAATTCTTCCGACACCCCAATCCGTCGTTCAGGTAAGCAAGGAATGGGTAAGCACCTCACAGGCACCTGAGACAAACATTCGCGCCACAACCGAATCATTTTCGCAAGCGTCTGTGTGCATTTCGGCCCAACACCCGTACTCAGACGAGGAGGAGGTAACGGATGATGATGCTGCTGCTGCTGCTGCTGCTGATGATGATGATGATGCTGATGATGATGATGATAGTGATGATACTGATGATGATGATGAAGATGATGAGGAGGAGGCGGAGGAGGAGGAGAAGGGGTATCGGACTCTATGCTTGACGGCGCTTTCTGTTTTAAGCTTTGCGTCCGAAGACCTCCAAGAGCTTTCTCCGAGGGTGAGGACGGCGTCCACGTACCTAGGCGAGGAGGAGGAAGGGAGGATGAGGAACAGGAAGAGGAGGAGGAGGAGGAGGAGGAGGAGGAGGAGGAGGAGGAGGAGGAGGAGGAGGAGGAGGAGGAGGAGGAGGAGGAGGAGGAGCAGTAGGAGGAAGAGGAGGATGAGGGGGAGGAGGAGCGGAGCAGGAGCAGGAGTAGGAGAAGGAGGAGCAGGAGAGACGGCTGGGAGGAGCAGAGGGAGGAGACGGCAGAGGAGAGGAAATGAGCAGGACGGAGGGATGGAAGCAGGAGGAGGAGCTTCCCGGCCCCATGCCTCCATTCCCCCCACGGTGTGCGGGCGCGTGGGGCCTGGGGTGAGCCGCGGCCTTCCTGGGGGGGGAGGGGGGGGGCAGCCAGACAGGGCCCAACGGGGTCCTTCCTGATGGCCACCGAGCGTGGGGAAGACGCGCGATAAGGAAGGAGTCTTGAACACTTTCTGAGCTAAGGACTGGCTGAGGGCAAGGACAGGCGTCCTCGGATCGAGAAGTCGGATCGGGTCGGGCGTTGCGTCGAATCGGGACGCATCGGCACGCAGACCGAGTCGGGAACGGCAAGATGCACGACAACGCCATGCCCATATCGGGCCACATCGGACCGCACGAACATCGAGATCATGTCCGACCGATCTGGGCGATATCGACATCGGGCCGATCGGATCGACATAGGCCCTGAAGGGTGGGCCAAAGTGACGAGGACACAGCGGACGGGGCATGGGGAAGACAACGAGACAACGGACCCTGGGGAAGCAATGCGGATCCGCAGTGCGCCGGGCCAAAAAGTGCTCCGCGCCGCGCGAAGCATTCACGGGGTGACGCGCGGCGATGGAGCGAAGGGAGTGCAGGCAGAGTCAATCAACACCGAACTGGAAAGTCGCAAACCGAACTGGAGGTGTATATAGAGTCGGGGCGCACTGGCGCGGGGTGGGAATCGCATCGGATCGGCCGTGCCAGGATGCACGTCGGCGCCATGCAGACATGGGCCGATTCGGATCGCCCGGGTGAGAGGAATCCTATCGGATCGGGCCGCCCGACATCGACATCGAACCGGAGCGGACGGATCGAGACGGACCCTGGAAGGGAGCGGAGGAGAACGAGGGAGGAGGGACGGACGACGAGAGAGAAAGAGAGAGATACGGCGCAGGGAGGAGAGGATGGAGGAGTGCAGGCATGCAAGGGGCACCCCTGGGAAAGTCTGCCCCGACGATCCGATCTCTTCCCTGCGCGGCCCCAGAGGCCCCGGCTCCTTCCCCGGGCGCAGTCCGGCGCCCCTGATCCGTTTCTGATGGCCCGGATGCCCGATCACGGGCCCCAGAAAGCGGCATCGAAGAAAAACGGTGGGGACTGAGCACTCGCACTCTCGGAGGTCTGCCGCTTTCGCGCGCCCATCGAGGCGTCCTGATGACCTTACGCTGGCCTTTGGGCTGCCCTCCAGACGGGGTCACAGCGGTCTAAGGTGCCTCCTCTGAGATGGGGGTCCACGTCGGTTTCGAGGCTCGAGGTGATCCAAGTTGCCTCCATACGGCTAGCGACCAACTCTAATTCGGCCCCATGACGGCCTAACACGAGCCCGAGTCAGTCGCGAGACCCCACTGGTGGCCCTCAAATCCATTAAGACCGTCCCAGGACCTTTCTTAGATGGCCCCAATAACCCCGTGACGGCGCCAAGATGCCCAACAGGCTCCCGAGAGCCTCCCAAGAAAGCATCACGAGACCTTAAATATACTTTCGAGAGACCTCGACAGGGCAAAGCCACAACCATGCAACGCTACAACCAGGCACCGCTACAATGACGCTGCGCCATTTCCCAATTGCGGACGCGGCGGCAACGCAACCAGGTTGCATCTAGCGACCTTTGCTAGAATTGTAAACCTTAGATGTGTTTGGAAGTATCCGCGCAAATCATCACGTGCATTGCGCATTCCTTCTGCAGATTACTTCTTTCTCTGCTTCAAGGCTTAAATCACACCGCACGCGCACGCATTAGCGTGGCCTGCGGGTGTGTCTATTCAGATGTCTAGAAAGCGCTCCAACATGAGTGCAGCAAGCGAGCCATCAATGATATATGGAGGAGCTGACGAACACACTCCTTGGAAGTATCTCGAAAAGAGGGTCGCAAGAAACGAAGAGTTGGGGGATACGATGAGGCAATGCCAGCGACTGGCCAGGCCACTTGCGGAGGACCAGCGCATCCAAACTGGAAGTCGCACGCATCCAAAGTGGATGTGAACGCCTCTGTGTCATGGGCTTTCGACTCTCTGGCTGGATTGGGAGTGGGGGAGGGCGAGGACGCGATACAGGATGTGACGGCACGCCACTGCAGGACGAGATATGGCCCGTTCCGGAAACCCTGACCCCAAACAACGTTTGCGACTCTTTGGGAACGAGCTTTACTTCAGCCAGCCTTCCGCCGTCCTGTGTGTGCTTTACTTGTGCAGAATCTAAACCTCCCTTGCTCTGGAACGGCCTACCCCCCCTTTGAAAATCTCCCTCCTCCTCTCGGAGACCCCTCTCTCCCCCTCCCTGGCGAGGACCCACCCTCAACCCCAACCTCCACTCCCTCCCTTCCGAAAGTCGGGAAAGGGACACCCCGCTCCCCTCAAAAAAAGCAAAGTGCGGCGGTTTTCGCGGATGTCGATGTCGATGTCGTCGTCGTCGTCGTCGTCGTCGTCGTCGGCGTCGGCGTCGGCGTCGGCGTCGGCGTCGGCGTCGGCGTCGGCGTCGGCGTCGGCGTCGGCGTCGGCGTCGGCGTCGGCGTCGCCGCCGCCGCCGCCGCCGCTCTGCCGCCGTCGTCGTCGTCGCCGTCGCCGTCGCTGCCGCCGCCGGCGTCGTCGCCGCCGCTGGCGTCGTCGTCGTCGTCGTCGTCGTCGCCACCGTCGTCGTCGTCGTCGTCGTCGTCGTCGTCGTCGTCGTCGTCGTCGTCGTCGTCGTCGTCGCGCCCCCCATCCGATACGTTGGGGGCTGGTGAACCCTGGGGCCCATCACATTCGGGAGGGGGTCATACATGACTCGTGCGTGCATGATATGCCCAGCGCGGAGAAGAGCAGGGCCCCTGGGGAGAAGGCGGCTGCTTCCCTGCGAAGAGGTGGGCGGGAGAGCCGCCGTTGTCTCGACTGACCCTCCTCCGACATCTGAGACTAGGCCGCCACCCCGGCGCCTCGCGGAAAGCCTGAACGGCGAAACGAGGGGACAGGCGGTCTCGCAGCTAGGCGGCCTGAACCACCCAGCGGTGAACGCAAGCGCCCTGGGCGGAGGCCACCTCAGTCTGCCTGCGTCCGGGCGGAGGGCCTGTAGACATGCCTGGCCGTTCAAGCCAAGCGGCCTGGGCGGAGGGCTGCCTACGCAGCGGCGCTCCTATCACAAAATGGCGCCTCGCAGACAAGCGGCCAAAAGTACCCGGCATCGAGCCCGAGCCCCGCACGTGGTGATTGGCATGCGTTCCCCTCCTGCCTGCCTCCCCCCCTGCCCCTGCAAAGGCCGCTGCAGAGGTTGCCTTGCCTAGGTGCCTGGACACACGCATTTGGACCAGATCGTGTCGAAGCAGAATATTAGCAGCCGCCTTGTCGCACACGCGCGGCCAAGCATGAGCAGGCGCCTACCCCAGGCCTCAATACTTGAATCACTCGAGCGCGTCGTCCTCCCCGCCGCGCGCTCTGTTTCCGATCGCGCCCGGGGGGCCAGCGAGGATGCTGGAAGTGCAGCAGGCCCATCAAATTCAAAAATATACCTGCCAGCGGGTGCCCCACGACAATGTCTTAATCTGCCAGATGGCCCCAGGGACTCGAAGAAGCTCGGGGGCACCTTAGGGCATTGCAATCTCGCCGAATCATGTGTCCACAGTATTTCTTATTGCAAGATTTCTTATCATATGTCTCTACTGTAGCAATAACGGTGACGATGGCGGTCAATGTGATGGTCACGACGACGGTGCGGATGGGCCGCGAGCAAGAATGGCGCTGAGGCAGTCGCCCAGCGGGCATCTCATCAGTACGACGGCCGCCAGAGGAGGTAAAGCGCAGAAGGAGAAGCGGAAGAGCATGATGATGAGGGCGGTGATAATGAGCAGAAAGAGAAGGGAAATTAGGAGGAGGAAGACCAATACAATCATTAGGGGCACGATGATATCTTGTGCCATTCAACTCTGCGTCAGACATGATGACATTGCTGGCTGAACGTCAGCCGAGCTACTCGTGGCCCCATACCCTTCGTGCAGACATCAATTCACCAGGCTTCTGACGCATTCCCAGATCATGTATGCGTGCCGCTTCTTGCTGTCTCTGAAGCATAATTCTTTGATGTTACCTTTGTAAGGCTTGCTCTGCACTGACTTCGATCTTCACAGCACACTTCCCAGCAAGAGACGATTCTGGGAATAGTCTTTGGCAACTCTCTTCGGGGAGCACGCCCCAACCAGGAGCTACCACAAGCGACTCGTGACATGATCAACAGACCGCAGGGGTGTAATCTGCTCGCCCGGCCGCCAGTGGGACACCGGTCTGACACACCTGCTTTGGAACCGAGGGAGCGAGCTCGCGCTGGAGAATCCTCGAGGCAATCGTGGGGATTGCCACGCGGACCGCCCTGCCGAAGCGGCCTCTGCGCCGCGGCTGCCTTCATCCCGCCACATTTCGGCAAACACTGAAGCTAATCTTCATCTTCAGCTTCCTCGTTGGCTTGGTTTCCTTCGGGATTTGCCACAGTCATCGCGAACTCTGCTGTAGGCCGCCCCCAGAAAAGCCAACAAGTAACAACTGTGCGAAGGCATCCGAGAGACCGGCTGGCCGCCAAGGGTGGCTGCTCCGCCAGCGAAGGAAGTGTCCGAAGCGTGCGAGGCCCAGGCCCCGGCGGCAGTCGATGGGCCCCGGCCACGGCACACGGCACTGCGCCATGCCAGCGGCAAGCCGCGCCCGATGGGCACACAACGGCAGCATGCAGCCATGGCGCTGCCAGAAGGAGCGCTGAACACGGAACGAAAGGGCGTCTCTGGCCACGGCGGGCCTCGGCCGCGGGTACTTCTCCCCCCGACCTGGATGCAGGGAGCGCCCCGACCATCAAAAAGCCCCCTCTGAGCCCAGAGTGGTCCTTGCTTCCGCGCTTCGACTGTGCAGAAGCAGCCGCTGTCCAGGGCGGAATGGCGGAAACGGGTGCGAGCTTCGGGCTCAGGTGTCTAATAGGCGCGCGTATCATAGTATTATACGATGTCCCACGCCTCTGCCATCTGCAGTGTAGCCCCTCTCAACGTGCCCAGGGATCACTGTCACGAAATATGACCCTGAAATGCTGATACAAGTTGCAAGCCTTTTCAACATGCTGCGCACGCAGGATGCATCCGATATTCGACGCAACTTCATTAATGCGTTCCTTCTTACATTCGTTGCTGCTTTGCCCCCGCCCCCGCCCCCGAAGCAGGACATACAAACCAAAACACAAAATGCATTCAAGCCAGGACCTCAGCCGCAGACGCCCCGCCTTAATGATGCACGTGTGTACAAGTCTGAATGATGAGCAACCGCTCTTTTTTCCTGTGGCGCCCACACGGGCCTCTGAGGGAGCGGAAATGAGAGCGGAGGGGAAGCTACACACAAGAAACACTCTCGCGCAAGGAGCAAAGAAGAGGAGACGCAGCTCCGGGAGCAAGAGGAACATGGCGACGACGATGAGTGCAATGGTGGTGTGCGGCAGTGGCTGATCCACCAGAAGAGCCGAGCAATAACAGCCCTCGTTTTCTTTCGACACTGGGCGAAGATGCGCCTGCCTGCAATCGCAGGCGTCTTCAACGGGTCAGTACTGACCGCTGCTAGCTCTCCAGGCACACTTGGCAAGAGCCCCCACGAACCGATGGAGGCGAAAGAGAAACGTCCTGCTCGACGTGCAGCCAAGTGATTTCTGGTTCTCTCCAGGCAGGCTCGCTTCTTGAAGGCGCCAAACCTACCATGATGATCGTGGTAAATGCGTGTGTGAGGCTCTCAGCGTGCTGGATAGCTGGCTCTGCCAGCGACTAAGGAGGGCAACATCGACCACGCTTGGAGGAGCTGCTCGTGCTGCTCCTTCTGCTGCCCAGCATCAACAACAACATCATCGTCATCCTCCTACTATTCCTCTGTCAACAGGCCAAACACGCATAACGTGTCGCTTCGCCGCACTGCCGGCCAAGAAAGTAGTGGGACTGCAGCGGCGGCAACAACGTTGACCCCGACCTCCCTTGCCCGGGGCCCCTCCAAGCCGCTGTATACGTGCAGCGCCCCCATCATGCGGCTGCAGCCGAACACCGCCTACCCGGTATACCCACTTCCCCAGCGATGTGCTAGGAGGATGAGGAAGATGAGGGGATGGCGAGAAGGATGAAGAGGGGGAGGAGGATGAAGAGAAAATCAATGATGTTGAGGAGGGAGACGAGGGGGACAACAGGTGGGCACCCAAGGGAGGCTGCGAAGATCAGAAAAGGCCCTTGGTATATTGGAAACATGATACCGGCGCAGGAGCTGCAATAGTCGAGGACGGTATACGACGTGGAAGAAGAAGACGAGATTCAGCAACATTCGGTACCTCCCGATGGATCTCCACATGCAGGAGACGGGCCTGGAGGAAAACGGTCCCAGAAACCCTAGGGCCCCCCCGGGACCAATTCTCAATCTCGAGGCATTCTTCAACGGCCCCAGGGCCTGGGGAGGGCCTCGAGAGCACGAGCCAGCGAAATTCCTTCATCCATTCCTCCTCCTCCTCCTCCTCCTCCTCCTGGAGCGGGACGCGGATCGAGGAGGAGGAGGAGGAGGAGGAGGAGGAGGAGGAGGAGAAGGAGGAGGAGAAGGTGCAGGAGGAGGAGGAGGAGGAGGAGGAAGGAGGAGGAGGAGGAGGAGGAGGAGGAGGAGGGGGGAGGAGGAGGAGGAAGAAACGCGCTGTGTTTGCAGGGCAAGCTCTGCGCCGGGCTTCCAGGCGCTCTTTGGGTGGCGGCCCCCTCGGCGGTCCAACGGCGCCGCACCCCCCCCCGTGAAGGCGCGCCGCGAAGAGCGTGAAGACGCCAAACAGGCCGGCCCCGAAGGATATGACGACGGGGTACTGGCCGCGACGGGGGGCGAAACCCTAAGATCCGCATGTCGCACTTCGTGTCGCAAAGGGCGAAATTGTCCCTCGTTTCGGGCCCCGGGCCCTCACGGATGGACCCAGCTCGAGAAACGCGGCAGAAAGATGGGGTCCAGGGCTCTGGTCGATGTTTTTGACGATGCTGCAGTCGTTTCGTGACGTCGGATCTCAGGGAGGCAGCCCCTCTCCCTCCTCCCTCGCCCCTCCTTTCGGGTGAGATTTGCGCTGGTTGCCCGACTGTCCGTCTCCCCTGCCGTCTCCGTCCCGTCCCTGCGCGAGCACGTCCTCCGGCAGGTGGGCGTCTGTAGACCGCCCTCCAAGCTCCTCTGTGGTCTGCAGCTCTGCGCATGCGCAAGCCTGAATTTGAAATCCTCCCTCCTCCCTCCTGCTTCTCCTTCTCCTCCTCCTCCTCCTCCTCCTCCTCCTCCTCCTCTCCTTTCACCTCCCCCCCTCCTGCCTTGCCCCCTCCTCTCCCTCCTCCTCCTCCTCTCCTCCTCTCCTCTCTCCTCCTCCTCCTCCTCCTCTCCTCCTCCTCCCTCCTCCTCCTCCTCCTCCTCCTCCTCCTCCTCCTCCTCCTCCTCCTCCTCCTCCTCCTCCTGACGGCCCAGAGGCCCGAAGCAGGCCTCCAAAGGCCCAACGCCTTGAGAATCCGCCACCCTGTTTTTTTGTGGTTCTCCCGCGACTTCTCTGGGGGGAGAGGGGGGGGGCAGAGGCGGGCGAGGGCGAGGCGAGCTAAGAGCTCGGAGGGACGAGAAGGACGCGGCGGAGGGGGATGCGAAGAAGGGAGGTTGGGAGGCGACTCGTGGGAGGTCTTCGCGGGAGCGATTGAAGGCCACTATGCCTGATGAGGGCGTCATCGAGCCAGTTTCGCCTATACCAAACCCAGGATGACGACATATTCAAACAATTTAGGTAAGATGAACTGGTTTTCAAGCACGAAGATTCGCCGGCGAGGAATCAAGCCTCCCAGAAGTTGCATCCTAAGGAGAGGGGCTGTTGTGGGCCAAAGAGGCGCGGTCTTCCAAGAAGGCCGTACTTCTTTCAAATCGTGGACGCCTTCATCAGGGACCTCGGCCTGTACAAGTTGAGACCGGGGAAGCGCCGTCGTTTTTTTTGGTGGTCGTGTGTGTGTGTGCTTTGTTCTTCCCCTCTGCGGTCTCCCGGGAGCCTCCAGAGACATCGAAAGTCCTATGCATATCCGCCGTTGTCGCTGCCGTCACCGTAGCCGTCACCGCAGCTGATATTGTCGCCGCCATCGCCACCGCCGCCGTCGTCGTCGTCGTCGTCGTCGTCGTCGTCGTCGTCGTCGTCGCTGTCGCAGCCGCCGTCGCCGTCGCCGCCGCATTCGCAGTCTCCGTCGCCGTCGCCGTCGTCGTCGTCATCGTCGTCGTCGCAATCGTAAAATATTGTCGTTTCGTCGTCGTCGTCGTCGTCGTCGTCGTCGTCGTCGTCGTCGTCGTCGTCGTCGTCGTCCGCTCGTCTTCCTCCGCTGGACTCAGGCAGATGAGGAGCACGAGAGCCAAGGCTGGGGAGAGCATGTACCCTAATATTCCTGACCACTGGAATACTGGAGACGGGCAGCGAATACGAGCTACGATGGCGATGGCGCCCTGGACTCTCAATCAATGACACTTCGACCGGCTGAAGAAACGATGCTCCAATCGAGACCTCTTGCGTGGGAAACGCCTCACGCAGCCTCAGCCCTGAAGCAGGGGGCCGAAGCGAACGCATCTACGCCGCGGAGGGTGGAGAAGGAAGATCATTCGGGGGCGTGCCAACCTAGGGCAAGCCACGCCAGCCTGGGTCAACTGAGGCCGTGCCGCGAACCCTGGGCGGCGGCAGAATAGCTCAACCCAGATCAGAAGATGGCCCCTCCTCCTCCTCCTCCTCCTCCTCCTCCTCCTCCTCCTCCTCCTCCTCCTCCTCCTCCTCCTCCCCCTCCGCCTTCTCCTCCCTCCTCCCCCCTCCTCCTCCTCCTCCTCCTCCTCCTCCTCCTCCTCCTCCTCCTCCTCCTCCTCCTCCTCCTCCTCCTCCTCCTCCTCCCCCTTTCTCCGCACAATAGCGCTCAGCCCAGATCTGGCCCCCCCAAACCCTGGCAGCCCCGGAGGGGATTTCGGACCTCTGCAGCGCTGAACCCCTGTGACGTGCGCCCCGAACGGTGAGGAGGGCCCAGGGAACCAACGTCTTGATACACTCAAATCAGCGCCCGCTGCGGCCGCGGCAACTTTGTAGTTGCTATTTCTGCCCACGCGTCCTTCATGGATGCACGGCTTCTTGCTCTGGAAGCCCCCTATTCTTTCCCCCGGGGCTGGCTCTTCGTCCTGAGCCGCTTCTTCCCACGGCCCCTGGGCACCGCAAGGGACCCCTGAGAGGCGGAAAGCGGTGATGAACCTCCGTCTTGGGTTTTTTCAAGATCTTGGATGTCTGCATCGGGGAGACGTAAGACTCGGGTTCGGGGGACTCGGGCTGGCCTGACGGGGCCATCCTGACAATGGCGAGACGCAATCTGAGACTTGACGAGAACCCCCGCTGCAAACGTCCCACGAAAACCATATTGTCAACACCGAGAACGGGCCCGTCAAAAAGCGTGGGCAAATCCGTGTTCCAGCGCACTCGAGTCTTGCGTTTCCCCGAGCCCTGATTTGTTCAAGGCGCTGGATGTCTGGAGTGAGGCGCGACGGAGCGAGTCCTCGTGGAACAACCTCTCCATCGAGCTGCCCTGCTGTGCCATGCGCTGCTCTTCCGAGGCCATGCGGATGGTGCCGTCGGCGTCGGAGTCGGGGCAGCCGAGCTGCTCGTTCTTGCAGCACCACTCCTTCTTCTCCTTGGTCCAGCCCTGGCGGGCGACGCCCCTGCTTAGAGTTTAGAAAGTGATTCACCAAGAGAGTGGACGTCAATCCAAGCGTTGTCTTAGACGGTAGCCCAGGTCCAGATAGATAATAAAGTTCAACGAATCAAGACGCTAAAAAAACGCCCAGGGTCCAGTCCAGAATCTTGACATTCTTAAGCGAGACCTGGAGCCAATGAGCATGGATGCTTTGTCTTAGGCTGCCCGATGGGTATATGGAGGATCGACGGTCAAAGTTGGGTCCTAGCTTTTTCCCAGCATCTTGGCCTCTCGGACATTGCTAGTGGGGGACAATCCACGGAGGAGTGCAGAAAAGGTGCACCTTTTTCGTGCACCTGCGGGCCCCCCCCCCCGACTTCATGCTACCTCGTCGCGGCGTGGACCCCCCCAGGGGTCTGGACCCCCTCCCCAGGACTGGCTCCTTTCCTCCCGAACCGTTTCGTGAGGGCTCTGAGGCCCGGCGAGGGCCCCCGACGCCCCCCGAAAGTAGCAGAAGCGGTCCGTCGTGCTTGTGTTAAGTCGGGCCTGTCCCCCTACAGGGGGATTTTCGACAACAAAAATATCCCAGTGCGACCCTACCTCGGAGTTGGAGCCTCTAGGAAAACAACGTTAGTAGGAGCGGTAAACGCTGTCCTGCTTGCATGCGTAACATGGAGATGGCCCACAGACGGACAACATGCATGGAACATACGTGCGCACACACACATATAAGTACATACACACATATATATATATATATGTAACAGCAGCAATCGTGGATGCTGTGCTACGCTATGCTATGCTGTGCTATGCTATGCTATGATATGTTATGCTATGCTATGCGATGCTATGCTATGCAATGTTATGATGCGCAATGCTATGCTGGGCTAGGCTAGGCTAGGCTATGCTATGCTATACTATGCTGCGCTATGCTATGCTGCGCTATGCTATGCTATGCTATGCTATGCTTTTGCTTTGCCTTCGCTTTTGCCTTCACTTTTGCCTTTGCTTTTGCTTTTGCTTGGCACCCAAGGAGCGCAACTGGGGGAACCGCGCGTTTGTTTTTACCTTCGCTGTTGCTTTTGCTTGGCTCCCAGGGGACGGAGGGAACCGCCCGGGGCGATTTCCACTGCCCGGCCCCTTTAAGCCAACAGAGTAAGAACCCTTCTAGGCAAAGCCAAGGTAGGGAAATACACCAGACAGAATCAAAACATAATCCAAAAACAATATGGGATCTATTTTTGAATATGTTAGACCTTTTGGGGGCATTTTTGTAGCATTTTTTGTTGTTGTTTTTTAAAACATATTTTGTTTCGTCGAAAATCCCCCTGTAGGGGGACAGGCCCGACTTAATGCTTGTGCTCACGACGCGAGGGGGTCTGGTCTTGGCTGGGCGCCTGCCGGGCCCCTTCCCTGCGGCCCCCACGACGGCACGCCCGCTCTCCACGCCGTGCCGCTGGGGCCGGGCGCGCCTCTGCGGGCACGCCACGCCGCGCTGGCGGAGGGCGGCGGCGCCTTCGGCGTCTTGAGCACAGCAAGGCGGGAGAGGTGTTGGTCGTGTGCGGAGCCTGGGCGCAGCCTCCGGGCCCCGGGGTCTCCCTCATCTTTCCTCCTCCTCCTCCTCCATCCTTCCTCCTCTTCCTTCCTCCTCCTCCTTCTCCTCCTTCTCCTTCGTCCTCCTCCTCCTCCTCCCTCCTCCTCCTCCTCCTCCTCCTCCTCTTCCTCCTCGTCCTCCCTCCTCCTCCTCGTCCTCCTTCCTCCTCCTCCTCCTCCTCCTCCTCTTCCTCGTCCTCCTCCTACTCCTCCTCCTCCTCCTCCTCCTCCTCCTCCTCCTCCTCCACCTCCACCTCCACCTCCTTCCCTCCTCCGGAGGCAGGGGAGGCAGGGAGGGAGGAGGGAGCGGCGGGCCAAGCAACGTTGGCGTGGCCGTGCGCCGGCTGGCTTTGGGGGGGGGGCCGGCGCAGGGGCAGCGGCGCCTCCTGCCAGATGTCCAGCCAGTGCTGGCAGTCCTCCCGGCCCCGCCCGATCCTCCGAAGCGCCCTCGTCTGCTAACCGCGTCGACTTGGTTAGCGGGCCAGCCCCATTGAAGCAAACTCACGTTCGCTTCAGAAGCAACTCCTGGGAGGTCTTCGCAAGGAAGATGCCGGTATTTGTTTGTTATTGCACCCAACGGTTTGCCAGAAGAAACGAAGCTTTTCCAGTTTTCGGCCGCGGATATACCAGCGGAGATATTTAATTTCTCCCAGAGAATTGCAGTTGGAATTCTCTGAGCTCGTCGCTTGCCGCGCGAAACTGAAAAGTGTGAAACTGGAACAGGAAGAGGACGACGACGACAACGACGACGACGACGACTACGACGACGACGACGACGACGACGACGACGACGACGACGACGACGACGACGACGACGACGACGACGACGACGACGACGAGAGAGAGAGAGAGAGAGAGAGAGAGAGCGAGAGAGACGTTAGCGGTGCGCACAAGGGGGTAGGGAGAGGGAGGAAGGCTTCTTAGGAGGAGGCTGATTTTTGAGAAGGCGCGGGCCCTACATCTATAGATAGGGCCCGCGCCTTCTTAGAAGCGGGGGTGCTTCCAAGAAATAAGACGAAGCCAGGGTGAAGATAGCATCGGGTGAGGATAAGTCGAGAATCTTTAGGATCCGGCAACTCTGGAGGACGTCTCTCGAGCGCCGCGGCCTTCTCAGAGCATTCCGGAAAGATCTGCGAGCGTTCCGGAACGCTCTGGAACGGGTTGATCCTCTTCCGAATCCCGCCCGAAGAAGTCCTCCCCCCTCCCCCCACCCCTTCTGCGCGTGGCCGAAGACGGAAACAAGAAACACATAGCCCGTGAAGCGGGGATCGACCGTTTTGCTCGCTCCAGGGCGCGATACGGTGCCCTCATGGACCGGCCGCACTTCTGGCCAGGACAATCAAAAGGCTGGGAAGTGCTCGGGACGTGGGCGCCCGGGGACGGGGACATTGTCAGCATGTCTCGCCGAAGCGCGTTGGGCCCAAACCGGCGGCGCGACATGCTGAGTAGAAGTTCCCGGCCGTAATCATCCCACCAGCCCTCTGGACGTGGGTGGGTCCACGACGTCGTTCTTCCATCCCCTCGTCTTTTTCTTCTTCTTCTTCGTCTCACCTTTCTGTTTCTTCTTCTTCATCATCTTCAGGGAGGGGTTACACGAGGATGGTGGGGTGCCGACGTGTTTCCCGATGTGTGCGGTCAAGTGTGCTGGCGCGCCTGGCACTGCGACTCGGGTGCTACTTATGTTGGTCGGATGGCGGGTGGGAGTGACCGAGATGGTTTGCGGCCGCCCTTTGGGGTAATTTGACTCCTCCCCCAGTCACCCCTCCAGGATCTGGAAGGGGGTGGTCGCGGGTGGTACGAGCGTCCAAGATGGCTCCAATATGGGTTCAGGACGGCCCCAGATAGCCTAAGATGGCAGCCAAGATCGCTCAATATAGCCTACGTAGCAACCCGCAGATGCGGATAAGAGTGAGGGGGCGGTGGGGACGTCGGCAGTTTGCGAGACTCTGGAGAAGCCCGCCGCAGGCGCCGAAGTTTCACCAATTACACAGCGAGCCCGCCGCAGGCGCCGATTTTTTCGTTAAACCAATGTGGGTCCGTCGCGGGTGGGCCGCGGGTGGGTCGCAAATGGGTCGCGGGTGGGTCGCGGGCGGGTCGCGGGTGGGTCGCTGTTGGGTCGCGGGTGGGTCGCGGGTGGGTCGCGGGTGGGTCGCGAGGCGGGTCGCGGGTTGGTCGCAAACGGGTCGCGGGTGGGTCGCGGGTGGGTCGCGGATGGGGTCGCGGGGTTGGTCGCGGGTGGGTCGCGGCAGTGTGTCGCGGGTGGGTCGCGGTGGGTCGCGGGTGGGTCGAAATGGGTCGCGGGTGGGTCGCGGGTGGGTCGCGAGGCGGTCGGGGTTGGGTCGCGCGGGGGTGGGTCGGGGTGGCTCGCGGGGGGTGGGTCGCGGATGGGTCGCGGGGTGGGTCACGGGTGGGTTGCGGAGTGGGTCGCGGGTGGGTCGCGGGTGGGTCGCGGGGTGGGTCGCGGGTGGGTCGCGGGTTGGGTCGCGGGTGGGTCGCGGGGTGGGTCGCGGGGTGGCTCGCGGGGTTGGTCGCGGGGCGGGTCGCAGGGTGGGTCGCGGGTGGGTCGCGGGTGGGACGACGACAACAAACAACAACCACCACCACAACAACAACAACATCAACAACAGCAACAGCAGCAACAGCAACAGCAACAGCAACAGCAACAAACACAACAACAAACACAAGGCCACCACCAATAACACCAACAACAACCACCACCACCACCACAATTACAACAACACCACCGCCATCAACAACAACAACAACAACAACAACAACAACAACAACAACAACAACAACAACAACACCAACGCAACAAGCATAATCCTCAGAACGGATCCCCACTTCAGCCACGCACCCAAGGACAATGAATGACCGTTCGCCCCCCTCACTCTGACAATGATTCGATGTAGCTTCCAACATGGCTCCATGAAGACCCATGATATCGTCAAGACGGCACCCAGTGGCCACGGAGCCTCCCAGGGACGCCCTCGAGAGGCCCACATTCTTCCCAAACCAATCGAGAAACTCAATGTTTTTTGGCCTTCTGGCCTTTTCACTTCCGATTGTATTTTGAAGCCTCAAAATGACTCCACGATCGCACAAGAGAGCTCCAAGAGGGACACTACGTACAGTGCTCCAAGAAGGCCCCGAATAACGCCCAAGAGCGCCCACGAGCGACACAAGAACACCTCAAGAGCGTATTTGTTGGGCCTCCGATGGAGGGTGGCTAAATTGAGAACCCCCCCCTTCTCTGACCGATGTCCTCCAAGATCGCCCCAGGAGCGCCCAAGAGGCTGCCAACTCAGCCCCAAGAGGGTCCCAAGGGAGACTGCTGACCCACCCCCAATAACGAAAGGCCCGCGGAACCATGTATGGATAAAGCTCCGCGCGCCAGGGAGGGGGTCCAGCGCCGATCCGAGAAATGCGTGGACCTCTGAGTTTCTGTTGTCATTGTTTATTCCCCGGCACACTTCCCCGATCAATGCAGCTCGCCTCGGGATTGTTCTTGGATGGGCTGATGGGGATGCGCGACGCGTCGAGAGTTCGAACTGCAGCGATACGAACTCCTACCCTTTTTTGGGATCCAAAAAGCCCGCGTGGACGAGGAGCGCTAGAGAACCAGCAATGGAAGGATCTAAAACACATCGATCCCCTTCCGAACCCAGACTCTTGCTTATTTCAGCGTCTTGGGTGTACGCACTCCTACCCTGTTGCACCACCTTCAGAATGGCGGGATTCGAGGCGGGAAGGGCGAGGCGAGAAGGGAAGGATGTGCTCCTTCCCTCCCACTTCCCGCTCTCCTCCAGCCTTCCTCTCCACCCGCCATCCTCCCTGCCGCGGGGGGGGACGGCTCGGGAAGCCGGGAGGGAGGACGGGAGGGACGAGGAGGGAGGGGGAAGGAGGGAAAGCAGGAGAGAGCTGGGAGTGAGGGCATGGGGGGAAGGGGAAGGGAGAGGGGAACCGAGGGAGACAGAGGGAGGCAGGATGGAGCTGGCGGGCTGTTTCAGTTTTTTATCCTGAATGTGCGAGGCGGGAATTTATCCATGTCCACCGCCTGGGAACCGACGTCCTGGTGCCCCAGCGAGCGGTGGATATGGATAGAGTTTGGCCCCGAGGGCCCGAATCTATCCATACTCACCGCCTGCGGAGGTCCGCGGGGATCGATCCCCCAGGCGGTGAATATGGATAAATCCCAGCCTCGGACGAATGCCTTTCCATCATTTTGGCGGCAAAGGCCGCTAGGACAATCAATCATCGACATGCTGTAGGCGAGAAAAGCGGTCCCGGGGGAAGGACCAAAACGACAACGTGCGGAGGTCTGGCCGTCCACCCTGACATCGCACACGCGATGGCACGAATCCAATGCTTCCCCAGCCTCCGCATCACACGGCCCATTCCGTTTCGATCGATACGGCTCGATCCCGAATTCACCAAGCTCGGTCCGAATCGGTTTCGCCTTCCAGGCGATCCGTTGCGGCCCGATGCTCACATAGCGTAGTTGCGTATCCGTGCGCAGCCGATTTGACCCGCCTTCGACCCCCCAACCCCTGCAACCCGATTCGATGCTCGTTCTGACCCGGTCCGACTTCGCGACTCGATGTTGGCCGTCCAGGCATCACAACGCGTGCACAGCCAAGCCGGATCGGAGGGGCGCGCGGTAAGAACGCAAGGGCCTCCGACGGTTCAGTTGAACATTTTGGGCGGCGCCAGAGGAACCAAAGAGACCAGGTAATGTCCAAAAGCGGTTAAAAATTCGCCCCTCCCCCCCCCTCCCCCTCCCCCAGATCCCAATCCCGAACATTCCCGCCCAAGGAAACTATTTTTTTAACCGTCCCCCCTCCCATTTATTCTCGGCGGCCGCGCAACCTATGGCGCAACCGATGGAGGGTAAGCAGGAGGACGAGGAGGATGATGATCATGATAAGGAAGATAAGGGCGATGAGAAATAAGTGTGACGCCCGGCCATGTGCGTTCTTACGACGCTGAACGACTTTTGACGTCGCAACGGTCGTGTTTGTCTTGCCTCATCGAGTCGGGTGATCGTCGGATATGTCCGCCAGATGTCTCTGGGGTGGGCAGGCTGCTTGTGGCTCGGCCCGCAATTCGCGAGTCGAAATTGTGCATTGCTTCTGCTGGAATCACGCTGTCCGGTCCGAGAAAAATAGTTTCATTACCTGGCTGGCGAGTACTACTACTGGATCTGATGAGGCGTCCACGCAGATTGCGTGGCCTACCGCAGTCTCGCGCCAAGCAGGTCTTGATGCCATGTCCTGGCCGACCGTTCTGGAAGAAGGAAGTGGCACAGGTACTGACGTTATCGACGCTTTCGGTGCGTTCGTCGTCGCCAGGGTTGGATCGCGCCTTGTGATGCGGACAGGTGTTTTGACAACCAAGGGCGTCTAACGAACGGCACGTTTGTTTTATGATGTGTTTCAGAGCCGCATCGCCTTTGCTGGCCACTTCTGTTGGCTTTTGAAATTGTTTTCGATCCCCTCTTGTGATTGCTTGCAGAAACTTGCGTGGGACGCATTGCGTCTGAACCATAGTTGCTTGGGTCGCCGTGGGCAGCCCAACAACCCCGATGGCGTTGCCAGGGAGGTGCAGGGGAGGGGTTGTTTTCAAGAGAGCCTCATGGCCCGCAGAGGCCCTGACCTACAAATGTTCGGGACCCCTTGGCTCGAGGTGTTCTGACCCGTTCGCCAGAGGCATCCTGACACCTCTGGGTTCCATGATAGAGTTCATGAGGTGTTCGGACCTGTTTCGCCTGAGACAGCCCCAGCACATCAGGATCTGACGTGTCTTGATGTGCTTTCGGTTGTGGCGCAGTCCGCCAGATACATCCTACAGTAACACATCTGGTTTCGAAGATGCGATTCGCGAGGCGCTCAGGCCCAATTTTGCCCGAGACAGCCTCAGAACCCAAATCTCCGAGATGCCTTGTCTTGAGGCACAACCCCAAACCGATGCTCCTGACTGCCGACAGTTGCCGCCAGGGGTTGCGGGATTGGGGCTTGATGGGGCGAGTTCTCGAACGCCAGCACCCCGTAAACCCCGCACGGGTTTTGGGGCGTTGGTCGGAAAGCTTGGGGGGTCCGGGGCAAGTTCCCTGATTTCCGCAAACGGGTTTCCGCCGAAGACGTCGAGCCCATTTCGGTGCACCCCTCACGCGTTTCGTTGAACCACGAAGGTTTTCGGGGCACCCCTGACGCGTTTCGTGGCCTCACCAAAAAATCGTCACTGAAGTGGCGAATCAACTACGCTGCAAACGGCTGTGGATGCCGTCGGGGCTGAAGACGGGTGGGGGTGGAGGATGAGGAGGCGGTGGAGGAGGACTTGGAGGAGGAGGAGGAGAAGGAGAAGGAGGAGGAGGACAGGACTTGGCGGTCCTTGGGGCCTCCTCCTCCCGCCCATCTTTACCCATCCACCTCATTTTTACCCTCTCCACTCTCCTCCTGTTATTCTACAGGTCCCTCCCATGTTCTTCCTGCTCGTCCTCCTCATCGTCCTCATCCTCTCCGTCTCCCCATCGCTTTGTGTTTCCTCCTCCTCCTTCGCCTCCTCCTCCTCCTCCTCCTCCTCCTGCCTCCTCCTCCTCCTCCTCCTCCTCTTCCTCCTCCTCCTCCTTCTCTTCCTCCTCATCGTCCTCGCCCTTGCCCTGCTCTCCCTTCTCCTCTCCCTCGTCCTCGGCCTTCCCTTCGACCCCACCCTCATTCTCCTTCTTTTGGTATTCCTTTCTCCCCTGGTCCTCCTCCCTCCTCCGTCCTCCTCCACCACCTCCTTCTCAGGCCCCTCCTCCCCCTCTCCTCCTCTCACTCCCCCTCCTTCTCCTCCTCATCCTCCCCTTTCCCATCCGCATCCTCCCCATCCTCATTTTCCTTGTCCTCCTACCTTCCTCCTCCACCTCGTCCTCCGTAGCATATGTTTTAGTTCTCACTGGTGCAGAAGAAGCGGGCCAGGAGTAAGGACGTGGAGAAACGCGGGCGACCGATACAGAAACGTAGTCGTTCATATGGTTGCCTCTTGCATCCAAAAGGTGAGGTTTTACATATGGGTTTTCACACCTTGTTTTTTCAATCTAGCATCGTAGGGTTGTACACAAACACGTACACCAGGCTGCGAAGGTCACCCAAGCGGGTGGGTCACCCAGGTGGGTGGGTCACCCAGGTGGGTGGATCACCCGAGTGGGTGGGTCACCCAGGAGGATGGGTCACCCGAGTGGGTGGGTCACCCAGGTGGGTGGGACACCGTTGCGCGCCCGCACAGTGGCGCTTGTGCGCGTGTATTTTCAGCACTCCTCGTTCATATGGTCGCCTCTTGCGCCCAAAGAATGAACATGTACACTGGGTTTTCACAACTCGTTTTTCGATTTTGCATTGCGGGATTGTATACCAAGACGTATACAACGCTGCGAAGGTCACCCAGGTGGGTGGGTCATCAAGGTCGGTGGGTCACCCATGTCGGTTGGACACCATGCGCCCGCACAATGTAGTTTGTTTGTGTGTGTGCGTGTGTTTCAAGTGTTCCTCGTTCATATGGTCGCCTCTTGCATCCAGAGGATGAAACTTTAAAATCGGGCTTTCACATGTCGCTTTTCGATTTAGCATCGCGGCGTTGTGCAACAACGTGCACAACGCTGCGAAGGTCGTGGGTGGGTCACCCGGTTGGGTGGGTCACCCGAGTGGGTGGGTCACCCGAGTGGGTTGGTTACCCACGTGGGTGGGTCACCCAGGAGGGTGGGTCACCCGAGTGGGTGGGACACCATTGTGTCCCCGCGCAGTGTCGTGTGTGTGTGTGTGTGTGTGTGTCTTGTGTGCGTGTTTTGACGCGCTCCTCGTTCACATGGCCGCCTTTTGAAACCAGAGAATGAAGTTTTACGTTGGGTTTTTACACGCCGTCTTTCGAATTAGCACTGCGACGTTGTATGCGAAGGCGTGCACGACGCTGCGAAGGTCACCCAGGTGGGTGGGCCACCCGAGTGGACGGTTCACCCAGGTGGGTGGGTCACCCGAGTGGGTGGGTCACCCAGGTGGGCGGGACAACATTGTGCGCCCGCACAATGGCGTTTCCATGTGTTTTCAAGTATTCATCGTTCATGTGGCCGCCTCTTGCGTCCAGGGAATGAAGTCGTACATTGGGTTTTCACCATTCGTGTTTCGATGTAGCTTCGCGGCGTTGTATGCGAAAACGTGCACGACGCTGCGAAGGTCACCCAGTCGGGTGGGTCACCCAGGAGGGGGGGTCAACCGTTGGGTCACCCAAGTGGGTGAGACACCATTGTGCGACCGCACGGCGTCGTTTCCATGTGTTTTCAAGCATTCATCGTTCATATGGCCGCCTCCTGCGTCCAGAGGATCCAGTTTTACATTGGGTTTTCACACTTCGTCTTTCGATTTGGCATCGCGGCGTTGTGTACGAAAACGTGCACAAAGCTGCGAAGGTCACCCAGGTGGGTGTGTCACCCAGAGTGGGCGGGTCACCCAGGTGGGTGGGTCACCCGAGTGGGTGGGTCACCCCAGTGGGTGGGTCACCCGAATGGGTGGGTCAGCCAGGTGGGTGGGACACGATTGTGCGCGCGCACAGTGGCGTGTGCGTGTGTTTTCAAGTATTCATCGTTCGTATGGTCGCCCCTTGCATCCAGAGAATGGAGTTTTACATTTGGTTTTCAAAATTCGTTTTTCGATTTCGCATTGCGGCGTTGTATACGAAAACGTGTACAAAGCTGCGAAGGTCGCCCAGGTGTGTGGGTCACCCAGGTGGGTGGGTCACCCGAGTGGGTGGGTCAACCAGGTGGGTGGGACACCATTGTGCGCGCGCACAGTGGCGTGTGCGTGTGTTTTCGAGTATCCATCGTTCATATGGTCGCCTCTCGCATCCAGGGAATGAAGTTTTACATTTGGTTTTCAAAATTCGTTTTTCGATTTCGCATTGCGGCGTTGTATACGAAAACGTGCACAAAGCTGCGAATGTCACCCAGGTGTGTGGGTCACCCAGGTGGGTGGGTCACCCAGAGTGGGTGGGTCAACCAGATGGGCGGGTCACCCGAGTGGGTGGGTCACCCAAGTGGGTGGGACACCATTGTGTGTACGCACAGTGGCGTGTGCGTGTGTTTTCAAGTATTCATCGTTCATATGGTCGCCTCTTGCAACCAGAGAATGAAGTCTTACATTGGGTTTTCACAATTCGTTTTTCGATTTAGCATCGCGGCATTGTTTCCCATCTTCCTCCTCCTCCTCCTCCTCCTCCTTCGCCTGCTCCTCCTCCTGCGCTCCTCCTCCTTTTCCTCCTCCTCCGTCTCGTTCCCCCCTCCTCCTCCTCCTCCTCCTCCTCCTCCTGCTCCTCCTCCTCCTTTTCATCCCCCTCCTTCTCCTCCTCTTCCCTCTCCCTCCTTCTCCTCGTCTTTGTCGTCGTCGTAATCGTCGTCGTCGACGTTGTTCCCCTCCTCCTCCACTTCCTCGTGTCCCCTTTAAGCCTCCTCTGCAAGCCCTTCCCAATGCCACCTCTACTCCCTCCGACCCCGTCCCATCCCACCTCCCCTTACCTGCTCCAACCCCAAACCTCCTCTTACATCCTCCCGTCCCTCCTCCACTTCCTCCCCTTCTCCTCCCGCCTCCCGCCATTCCCCCCCCCTGGCCCCAACCTCCTCCCACGTACCTTCGCATCCTCCGGCTTCCCCCCACGTCCTCCCGAATCCTCTAACCTCCTCCCACCTCCCCCCAGCTCTTCCCACCTCCCCCTGCCTCCTCCCACATGCTCTCACAGCCTCCCACCTTCTCCCACCGCCCCTTGTTTCACATATGCGCGCTACGGCTGTGGGAATAACTATTTTTTAACTGTCCCCCCGAACTGTTTTTCCCTACGTTTACGCATTAACGGCCGAAGAGGCAAGGATCGGAAACTGGGCGAGGGCTGGCAAATCCGTGGCTGCTAGAAGGATCTTCCCGGAAGAACAAAACACACTCCGAAGAAAAACTCAGCAAACTACTTAGTAAACGGGCTGCTTCCCGGAAGAAGCAATCAATTTCTCGGAGCTCCGTCTTAGCAGCCACGGGTTTGCCAGCCTTCGCCTGGCTTCTGAAAGGACGAAAGCACACCCCTGGACACGTTGTGTACTTATCGGCAACGGACGAACCTCCCTTTAGTAAACCTCCCTTTAAGGAAAACGGCCTGGGACCGAAACCGACGGACCTGGACCCGCAAAAATGACGGCCGCGACGCCCTCTCGCAAACCGGAAACGGCCAATTCGCTAATCGATGTGTCAGGGTAGGAGGTCGGTCCACCCCCGAACCGTTTGACTGTATTGCGTATGGCGTCATCCTCCACCGACTCTGCGGAGGGGCTCGGGTCGTGCTTGCCGCGGTGACCGGGAGTCTTCTTTCGAGGTCCCGACGCGCACCCTTCCCACGGTCCCCTCGGATTGTTAGCGGCAATCGCTTGCACCTATGTTCGCTGGTCTTCGCATTCATGAGTTAGTACACAGCCTT
>CAUYUJ010000132.1:72500-82547 GCA_963575745.1 Prorocentrum cordatum | reverse complement strand
ACAGTCAGGCTGTCGCTGAAGAAAGGAACGCAAGGAACGCTAAATGAGGAACGATGCCCCTTAGTCCCCAAAGGCGCCTGGGCGCAGGAGGGGGGCTGGAGGAACACCCAAGGAAGGACCCGAGGAACATCGAGCCCCTTCCGAGCCCAAAGCGGTCCTTCTTTCAGCGCTTTGGTTGTCGAGAAGGGACAAGGGGGGAGAGGAGAGACGATAACAGAAGAAAGCGGATAATCGGTCGCGAAGCGGAAGAAGGCACGATGGCAGTTGGCACCCCAACTGCCACATCTGGCTCGCATCCTGCCGGGGGGGGGGGGGAACCTGGAGAGATGAGCAAAAAAAAGAGAGGGGCAAGCCAAGAGCGCTTTTGCCACAGCCGCCATCCTGCCCCACCCCCACCAGTCCCGTCTCGATGCACTGGGCCCCCGTTGACCGTTTCGGGTGCCGCATCGGCTTCACATCCCTTGATAACGACGAGCATGATACCATGTCACAACCGGCTCAAAATATCTTCCAAGAGTTCCAGAATCCCACCAGCCCTCTGGGCCAAAGGTGGTTTAAGGCATTTCCTCTCCCGTCGCCCCTCTTCCCCTTTTTCGGGGAGGGGTTCATCAATGTTGCCCATTACAAAAATCGGCAGAATGCCTGACGTTGTGGGTATGTGTAACTAAACATGTATGTGCATAGATGTGCCTATAAATATATACAAACTTATACCTATAGATATATAATCCCACACTCAGTATCACAGTGGTGATTCAAATCCTGACGCCGGCACCTGAACAATAAATGGCCACGGACGCGTTGGCTGTTCCTCCTCCGCGCGGCCATCCAGCTAAGCAGCTCCTTAAAGCTGGGAGGGGAAGAGAACGAAGCACATCGCGCCCCTTTCCTGCACGCAGGCACGACACCAGAAAAGCGCGCATTAGTGTACCCATTTATGGACGCGAGAAACGAGCGAGGAACACTCCCCGCCGAAGGCAACCGCTGGTAGGCCAGCACCCGCCCCTCCCACACCTAGCAATCTTGCTCGCTACGGCGGACAAACAGCTTGTTGCCAAGCGCATATAAGCCAAACAACGCAAAAAAAAAATGATGTCTGGAGCCCGCTGCCGGGCGCCTGTCGCCAGGCCTCAAAAGAACGGGCGGTCGGGGCCCGCGGCCACGCCGCGTGGCCGCCACGCGCCAGTCGTGAGGCCTCGCGCAACCCCGCGCGGGGCAAGCCCCACAATCGCGCGCGCTCCGCGCTGCGATGTGGCGCGCACTTCTTCACATCGCCCGACATCACTGAAGGCCCGACATGGCTTGCAACAACAAACCGCGATCAACACTACCAGATGCGCGTTCGTCACCAAAGATGTCGCGCGCAGCGCGCCACTGAACACTCCGCGCGACGCTCCACGGGCTTCGCCGGGCCATTGCTCGACAAGGACACGAGGACAGACTCGGCACAAATGGCGAGAGACATCTTCACGCAGAGAACCCTTCTTCCTAATACGTTTCTGAATCCTTCTGGGGATATGGCGGCCCCTATGTTGAGTTAGCGCCGCGTGACACTCGTCGTGTAGCAGTGCTCGCGATGATGCGCCGCAGCCAGCGCTTCCCTGAATATCTCGAACACACCCGAAGCCGACGTGACTTACAGCGCGCTTCCACGAGGTGGACAGGGACTGCACCGTTCGGCGCGCTGCCGCGCCGAAGCAGGCTTGCCCGGCGGACGCCGCGCCTCCCTTCCCCTCGTCGTCGGCGCCGCCGGTCAACCATCGGCACCCGGAGTCGCGGCGAATATCTACCTCGCCCTTCGGCGCAATGGCTGGGTATACTTTTTTCTTAGGACGCAATGATACCAGAGAAAAACCCAATCAGGGCTATAGGGCTAGGGGGCTATCGGGCTATAGGGCTATTGAGCTATAGGGCTATAGAGTTGTAGAGCTACAGGGCTATTGGGCCATAGGGCTGTAGGGCACCCCCCGGCACCCCCAGCACCCCCGGGCACGCCCGGGCACCCGGGCACCCGGGCACCCGGGCACCCGCGGGCACCCCCGGGCACCCGGGCACCCGGGCGCGCCGCGAAAATCGGCGGCAAACCTAACCTAACCTTATGAATATTGAGCTATAGGGCTATAGAGCTATAGATCTATAGAGTTGTACGGCTATAGGGCTATTGGGCTATAGGGCTATAGGGCACCCCCGGGCACCCCCAGGCACCCCCGAGCACGCCCGGGCACCCGGGCACCAGGGCACCCGGGCACCAGGGCACCCCCAGGCACGCCCGGGCACCCGCGGGCACCCGGGCACCCGGGCACCCCCGGGCACCCCCGGGCACCCGGGCACCCCCGGCCCCCCGGGCACCCGGGCGTGCCGCGAAAATCGGCGGCGAACCTAACCTAACCATATGAATCCGCTAGGACCCCTACAGAGGCAAGCTCTGCCTGGGGAATAACAGTTTCCTGGCCACCGCGTTCAGCCCCCGAACTTGGACGTTTCGCCGGCCTTGACCCGTTGGAGCGAGACGACATGGACCACGAGCCTAACCTGTGCGATCAGCCAATGCCCCCCGCAACCTAGTAAAGCATCGGTCACCGTCTATCAGGCCTTTTCCTCGGGCGCAGCTCCAGGTAGCTCGAGGCGTTGGATTGGTCGCAGTTGCCCGACGCACTCGCCCCAGCCCACTGTTGCGTCGACGCTCAAGTTGGGGGCAACGCGCAACACAGTTAGCGCGCGTGCGCTTGGATAACTCATATATTTTCCAAACATGAATTTCTCGTGCGCTGCGCGCACATGCCGACGCGATTCTCTTCTCCAGCCACGTCGATATCATCAACGTGTCCGGCTGCGACCAGGTTCGGGTCCACTTCGAATTCGTCGCCCCATTTGACGCCTCGAAACCCGAGTCCACGCGCGATCGCCCGGGGCGCGAGCGAGAATGCCCACGCGGCACCCTTGGCGCCCGTGCCAGGCTTCAAGCACTGGGGACAGCGCTTCGCTTCGTCGAAGTTTGCGAAGAGCGCTCGGAGCGAAGCAGCCGATCCAGGAAGGGGCGCGAAACACCCTGACACATCAATCTCGCCCGCGGCCGCCGCGGGCTCTCGACGGGCAAGGCCCCCCAGACAGGCTTTATCCCTGTCTGGAGACGCAAGTGCCCATGCCATTCCGCACGCTGCCGCGCAAAGTAAACGCTGCCGCCCCAAAGAAGGTCTCGACGTCGAAAGCGTCGACGCCCACGAAGCCCCTCAGCAGCAGTCCGGGGCGAATCGCCCACCCCATCTCGCCCACCGCAAAATATCATGACGCTTAAAGATTCAGCTAGCAAACGCAAGTGGAAGCAGACGCCGTCGCACCAGATACGTTGCTCGGCATGTAGGGCGTTCGACATATTCAGAGAATGTTCTTGAATCTCGCCCCGTCAAAAGCCCACCCCCCTGCACGACCAATGCGCGTTTGGACGCCGCGGCGACGCACGCACGCATGGGGCCGCAACCGCGTGGCCCAACCGACTTCTGCCACGTCTGCTGCAATGATTAGTTCAACGCATTTCCCACGACAATCTGCATTTAGCGCATACCTATGGTCGTACTCACACAGATGTAGTGGCATAGCGTATGAGTCTACATCGTAGTCTGGCCTCTTTCCAGGCCCAGCAGGGAAGTTCCCCTGCCCGTCGCACATCGCAGAGACTAGCACGCGTTCGTTTGGCACCATCTGCATCGGCACGGCATAAAGACCAGGGCCATATAGGACTACAAGAAGGTTTCATGTTGTAGCTCCTTCTCCTCCTTGACCTCAGCAAACCACTCCTCCATAATGCGCACACCCGCGCCCTCTTCCGTTTCGTCCTGGATCGTTGAGAGCCGGCCCCTATCAGGTCCAACCGGTGGCTTTTCGGCAACATGTTCTTGCGGTCGCCTTCCTTGGTTGCTGCCCGAACAGCCACCTGCGAGTTCCTGACAGCGGGGAGGTCCTCATCGAATCCAGCCAGAAGCTGGGAGAATTTGAGGCGCTGGATTATCATGGATCGAGCACCACCCGTGATGTCCCTGACGCTCATGGCGGTCCCGCTTGCTTCGCAAAAATGGCATCTAGGGTTCACATCACGATTGTAGTGTATGAGCGCGCTGTCTGCACGCGAGAAGCGCGGCATCTTGCGTTCGCTCTTGGCGAGGTGCCCTGTCCTCAAGTGCGATACCACAGCGAATGATATACTGTGCTGCTAGATGCAGATTAAGGTGCATAATGCTGCCAATCGTCATGCGCAAGTTTTCTCGCGAGTCAGGGGTATACCCGAACGTGATACCAGGACGCCCTGCAGCGAGGTCATGAAGGTAACCACTGTACGCATGGCAGCGCTGCCAGATCCAACTTCACGTAGCATTCAAGCTTCGATATAAAGCGCGTGGCTGACGACTGTATATTGGAGAATGGTGCACCTAGAACCCGACTGCAAGATAACATGTCCACGACCAGGTACGTTGCGCACTACTGGAAATGGTACGTTCCATCCTCCCCTATCGTCCTTGTTCGCTGTAGGTCGCCGGTTGTCAACTAAGAATCCTAGTTGATAGCAGAGCTGTCCAGCCTGCTTGGTGGTTGTCTTCAGGGCCCGATTGGCTTTCGCCGCTGCATTTGCCTGCGTTATGGCTTCAATGCTTACCTGACGTACCTGTTGTTTCCCTGTTATGGTCGGACGCTTCCGTCGGCGACTCGTGATCTGGTAGGTTCAGGTCAGGCTGGCATGCCAGTCGACGCGCAAGTAATGCGTCGTAGGCTGATACCCCGTCGCGGCATGTAAAAGCACTGCGCACGAATAAGGCCTCAGCAAAAAGCCACCTTGAATTCTATCGGTCGACCCGTGTTCTTCCAATAGTTGTCCATAATGTGCGTCGCGCCGCGTGAGATGTCAGTCATAGCCTCGATGGTGGTCGCACGTTAACTTGGACCTCGTATCCGACGTTCGGCGCCTGCGTCCTTTCAAATAGTTTTCGCCGCGTCGTTGTTTACAGTCAACGCAATTGTAAGGATGTGCGGTAAGCATGCAAGGGCCTTGGAAAACCATGTTGATGTTTTCCGGATGGGGCTGGCCAGCGAAAGTCGCTGAGGACGAGCCGACGGGGCAAGGATGCAAGGGTATCCTTGGAAAGTTGTTCAGCCTTACTACGCGGGTTGACTGCAAGGCGCCCCCTCCAACGGAGCATAGGATTTTGCAATTCTCGTAGATACCCCAGCAATAGTGATAGGCATCTAGAATGGCGTGCATAGTACGGTCAGGAATTTCCTGTCCCCAACTCCGTCTTATGCAGCGGTCACAAATATGAAAGACGATACATATACTGTAGAAAATCGGATCACACTCCACATCCTCGTTGAAGTGGGCACGGCATTCCCTACAGGTGTCGCTGGCCTCCTTGATCATGCCCAGAGGGACAGAATCGAGGCCCAGCTTCGGGAGAATTAGCCGCATCTTAAGCTCTTTGGCGCGATTCCATCCGAGGTGTAGTTCCCGCAGCTCACATCCGACAATTGCTGGGTCATGACCTTTAAGGCTACGTAGGCTGAATTCGACATCGAATCCAATCCAGTCTCGGAGTCGTGGTGGCCCAGCAGGTGCCCCGACACCTTGGATCCTCAGGTGATGGCGTGACGCCCTGACCTCTACCGCGTCGGCCCATGGCTTGTTCGTCTCGTTCAGAGTCTGGCGAGTCGCCACGCGTGCGTCTCGCAGTGTCGCTTGAATCCGACTGTGCGGCCGGGCGTGGTGCTCGTGATTGGCTGTTCGTGTTGGCCCGATGCCGCTCGCGGTGACATTCCACCGCTGCCGGCACTCTGATACGGAGGTGCTGGTGCCGGCTGTGCTGTTGGCGGAGGTGCACCGCCATCTGGTGGTAATTCGCATGGTTCCACGACCCTGCACTTGCCAGAGGTGAACCCGTGTCCAGGCACCTTCCGTCCTTGAAGGGGCCCTGGGACACACAAATAAATAGACACAAATAACAGGATTCCCCAAATGTCCTCATATTTTCTGGGCTCTTGTCTTCCCCCCCACTTCCCAAATCCGCCGGCCCCCTTGTGGGGCCACCAGGCTGTAGGACCGTGATTCGCAGTTTCCTGTACCAGTCGTAGGTTGTAGTTTCCAGTGTTACAGTTCTGCTTCTTGCTGGTTACTGTAACTAGTTGATTGACCGCGCGAGGGGAGGAGAGGCCCAAACAAGATTTTTCGCGTCTCCTGGGCGCGTTGTCTGAATTGCTGGGGGGGCTCGAAATCGACACCCCTCACGCAGATCCGCGGGGTCAGGGTCCAAAAACACAGGGATTTGCCACATTTCTGAAATTCGGTGCCACCCCTCACGCAGATCCGCGGGGTCAGGGTCCAAAAACACAGGGATTTGCCACATTTCTGAAATTCGGTGCCACCCCTCACGCAGATCCGCGGGGTCAGGGTCCAAAAACACAGGGGATTTGCCACATTTCTGAAATTCGGTGCCACCCCTCACGCAGATCCGCGGGGTCAGGGTCCAAAAACACAGGGGATTTGCCACATTTCTGAAATTCGGTGCCACCCCTCACGCAGATCCGCGGGGTCAGGGTCCAAAAACACAGGGGATTTGCCACATTTCTGAAATTCGGTGCCACCCCTCACGCAGATCCGCGGGGTCAGGGTCCAAAAACACAGGGATTTGCCACATTTCTGAAATTCGGCGCCACCCCTTACGCAGATCCGCGGGTCAGGGTCCAAAAACACTGGGATTTGCACATTTCTGAAATTCGGTGCCACCCTTCACGCACATCCATCGCAAGGCGTGGTAACCCAAACTGCGAGAACTCCCTCGGCCCTTTAATCGCAAGGTGTGGTAACCAAGCCCGTAAACCATACACGTCTTACCAATCGCCAGGTGTGGTAACCCCTCTTGTGATCAGTTGGTTTTGCTGATTGCGAATCGGCTTCGCATGAAGTTTCGATACTGCTTCACGACAGCGCCAAGGCCTCATGACTTAGCTCATCCATGGCCCATTCTCCGAGAGAGGGGGCCGGCGGCAGGGGGCGAAGCCCTTACGGATTTTCCCATACCTTCTGGGGAATCGACGATGAATTGTGTCTGTGTGTTTTCTCCTCCTGATTGTCGTACCAGCGGCAGGTCTGCGGGGGCGAGGGGGAACGATCGGCGACGGCCGACATGGGCCAGGACCAGGATCGGCGCGGACAAGATCCCGCGACATCTTGGTCGTGGTCACCGCGCTTCTTCCCCCGATGCCGCACCAGTGTCTGCAGCAAGTGGCCCGCGCGCCTCCTCCCTCCTCCCTCCTCCCTCCTCACTCCTCCCTCCTCCCTCCTCCCTCCTCCCTCCTCCCTCCTCCCTCCCCCAAACCCAGACAGCCGGACAAGCAGAGGAGTGGTAGGCGGACTGCCGACAAGCGGGCAGGGAGCACCGGGGGCCCAGGAGGCTGCCGAGAGAGCCCCAGCCCCAAGACGGCCCCATGACGCCCCATGACGGCCCCATGACGGCCCCACGACGGCCCAGAAAAAGCCCCAAGAGCCAAGAGGTTCCCGAGAGGGGTGCCCCCAACCGGCATTTCGGCCCTTGCGCCCCAAGAGGTCCCAAGAGGCGCCCAAGAAGCCGCCGAGAGGCCTCCAAGTTGCCCAAGGGAGCCCCAAGAACACTACCGAGAGAAGCCCAATCGGGCAAATTCAATGATTTGCCTTCGGTTTGGGATTATGTTTCGCCGTCGCCGTCGTCGTCCCCCTGTAGGATCGACGGCACCAGCCGCAAGGCCTTCGCAATACCTGAAGCGCAAACCCAACGCCCCGAAGCTTGCGTTGAGCTTTTTTCGTTATCCCCTGCTGATTTGCCTTGCGAACACACTCAGAAAAAGGGCCGTGTCACCCTTGCTAGACTGCGTGGGAAAGCAAAGTCGGCCTGGGGCTCGACACCTCCCAACCATGAGAGCCCACGTGCTCCAGTTGCCTCAAAAGAGGGATTGTGACGTATGTACATGTCGTCGAGCGTTATGTTGTTCCCATCCTATTTAAGGACCGCATCCCAGAAACAATTTCCAGCACCCGGAAAAGTGTCAAAAGAGTGTCGAGACAGCGTCGAAACAGTGTCAGGCGAGTGTCTCCCAGGGCCCGACGCGTGAAAACCCTGGAGTTTCGGTACTTTTTTGGGGCGCTCGAAATTCTTCCTGGCGAACGAGGCTAAAGTAGGTTGGAGCATCATAAGCCGAGCGGAGCTTGCCTCCGCTATGGCTTAAAAGACTGGCAATCAACCGGGCCGACCCGTTTCGGGTGGACGTTCAGCGATCGAGATCGAGATAAGCCGCCATCGCCGCCGTGCTCGCCGCCGTCGCCGGCACCGCCGCCCAACGCCGTCAGCCGGCCGAGCGCAGCGTGGCCGCCTCCCAGTTGGAGTACCCGGCCTCGCAGTCGAAGGGGTCGCTGGCCACCTCCCGCCCGCGGGCGCTCCTCGACGACGACGCCCACTCCCAAGAACACGGCGGCGGCGGCGGCGGCGGCGGCGGCGGCGGCGGCGGCGGCGGCGGCGGCGACGACGACGACGACGACGACACACGTACACGCTTACACCCACGCCCACGCCTATGCCCACGCCCACGCCCACACCCACGGCGACGTCGCCCATGTCGGTGGCGACGGCGACGCCCGCGGCGCGGGCGACGGCGACGGGCGGAGACGACGTCGCCGTTTCGAAGCTTTGCGGCGTCTCCAGAGGTTCCCGTCGCCACGGCTGGACGCGGCTCCGAAGGCTGGCCAGGATAGACCACGGGAGGGGTTCTGGGGGGGAGGCCGTGCTGAGCGGAGCTTGCTCCGACGGCGACGGCGGCGCCCAGGGTCGCCCGAGGCGGCGACGGCGACGGCGACGGCGGCGACCCGCGACCAGCGGGGGTTGAGGGTCGCGTGTGTGGGGGGGGCGTTTGGACCCCTGTAGTGTGGGCTTCCAGAAATCGCCTGAGGCCTCCAGAGCACCGTCGTCGCCGCTGCTGCCCTCGCCACCGCCGCAGCCGTCCTTGCCATTGTCGTCGCCGTCGTCGCCGCCGCCGCAGGTGGCGAGAGCGACGGCGGCAACGGCGAGGGCGACGACGACAACGGCGGCGATGATCCGTCGGACCGACGGACCTTTCGGGCGCTAACTCGGCCCCTGCGGCCTTCACACATCGACCTGGCCGAAACGCGCCACCGAAAAGTGAGGTCGAGAGTTCCGAAAGCATCCGAAGACCCCCGAAGACTCCCGAAGGCCTCGGCGAGCCTCCGAAAGCTTCCGAAGTCCCCCAGACGTCTCCGAAGGCTCCAAAGACATGAGGAAGCCCCCCAGAGGCAGCCTGTAGGCCCCAGAAGGGCCCCAGAAGGGGGCCCCGAAAGCCCCTGAGAGCCTCCGAGAGCCTCCGGAGAGCGCCCGAGAGGTTCAGAAGGCCTCTGGAGGACCCCAGAAGGCCTCCTAGAAGGGCCCCCCCGAAGGCCCCCGAAGGGCCTCTGGAGAGCCCCCGAAGGACCACAGCGTCGCAACCCCCACTCTCCCCCCCCACCCTACTTGCTCCGACCTCGGGGGGGCCTCCCCCGCTCCGCCCTTGGAAGGCTGGGGCGATCGCCCGAACGAGCGTCCCACTCCCACTCCCTCCTCCTCCTCCTCCTCCTCCTCCTCCTCCTCCTCCTCCTCCTCCTCCTCCTCCTCCTCCTCCTCCTCCTCCTCCTCCTCCTCCTCCTCCTCCTCCCGGCGCTACCTTAAGCGGAGGGCACACTGTCAGGGTTCTGGCCCAAGTCGGCGGAGACAAGAAGGCGGCCGTTTCTTTCCGTGGTGAAGGGTTCGACTCCCTCTCATCACGTTCTTTTTCATGTCAGGTGTGGCACTTGTTTGCCCTCCTGGGTCTGCGTAGCCAGCCCGCAGGATCAGGGTCGGCGCAGCGGGGTCCGCGGTATCAGGACCTGTGTCGCTCCAGAGGCGAGGATTGGAGCATCCGGAAGCTCAAAAAGTCGCCTCCTCGCAGCACCACCGGAGCGGCACACCGCCTCAAGGAAGGCGGCCGCGAGTGGGCCAGGCGACTTGC